>APFE030618423.1:125985-228381 GCA_000404065.3 Pinus taeda
GTGGAAGACTAGGGGAAACAACACTTCCGTCTTTATAGTTGTGAGTGGTATGCTTCCTAGTTGCCATAATTTTGCTTTCCATTTTTCTTTCTAACCTAAATGCCTTCTCTAATGAATCAGGTTCCCAAAGGTGAAGATCATGTTGGATATTATCCTCTAAAGACCCTATGAACACATCAAGCCTATGCTCCTCTAGAATATTTTTTACCTTATGTTCAATTTTTGGAACTCCTCAATGTGCTCCATTATTGAACCCTTTTGTTTGAGACTTATCAATTGGCTAAAAAAAGTGTTGCTTTTTGTATCCTCATAATGTGCTGTCAATTCTTCCGTAAAAAATTGCCCAAGTGATAATTCGTTTACGAGAGCAAAGCCATTGATACCATACAAACTGATTTGGTTCCAAATATAAAGTTGCAATACGTACCTTTTGTGTGTTTTGCACATTATTGAGATCGAAAAATTGTTCCCTCTGTAATATCCATGTTGCGGGATCCTTGCCATCAAACTTCCTCATATCGATTTTTGGAATATGGTGGGTCTTCAATCCAACATTAGAGTCTATGGAATCATGATTAACATTTTTTTTGTTCTCATCATGAGTTTCCTTTACTACCCTTTCACCATTAGTGACCATTTTTTGTAGCAACTTATTCATATTTATCTTCAATTCTTCCATCTTATCATCCATGACATTCATTTTAGTGTCCATGCCATTCATCTTAGCTTCCATGCCATCCATCTTAGCTTTTACATCTTTCATTTTAGATTATGTTACTTTTTGTGCAAGTGACACTTGTTGCACTTGGTCTCGTAATTTTGATATATCATGTTGCATCCCTTCCTCTTCTTCATGAGTCATGCTAGAGCTTTTAGGTTGCTTACTAGGTGTTTGCATTTTCTTTCCTCACGGCATCAATTACCAATAACAATCCTTTACTATGCCCTTTGAATTCCTTCAAACTAATTTTTCAAACCAAGCTTAAGCAAAAATTAACAAAAAACTACACACCTTTTTTCACTTTGTAGGAGATTGATATTGAATCTGATGTATCTTTGTAATTTCGGATCATCCAATTCTAAAATTATGATCTGTAGTAGCCCTCTGTGTCCTCTTTCCAATGCCACTAGTTTGATCCAAATTGGATTATCCAAGAAAGAGTTATGCACAATCTCCCAACATGACCTGATTATAGACCTTTCTAGAAGAGTGAACTTGTATGAAGTGCCACATGTCACTATTTCAACCTATGGCACTGAAAAATATATACAAGAAACTGAAATCCATCCTCTTTTTGTACCTTCTTACAAAATTTCAATCCGATGCTCAGAGAGAAAGTTATGATGATTTTCCCCAGGTCACCTGTTTGGAATGTAATTCAGGAGTCTGCAAAAAGACCAACTTCCTCAGATCATATCTCCACAAATATAGTGTGAAAAGATCTTAAATTCAGACCCGAGGTTCAGTGATATTTCATCTCAAATGGGTTTTTTTTTTGCTTCTGAAACGTCGCAGAAAAAAAAAAGTTATAGTGAAAATGGCACGATGACCTATTTGGAGTAGCGAAACCATAAAATCCAAAGCTCTGATACCAAATGTTATGAAACCAACTCACAAAAAGATAGAAAAGAGATATCAACGCCTTAGGATTGAGCCTCTTCGAAGGGCAACCTCCTTTACATTACACAAATGAACAATTCTTGGATGATTCGAATGACAAAACCTCCTTTCGATATATAGGAGTCTATGGAGTCACAATATAACCTAGCCGACCTAATAATAATAATATAAAGCCACAATAATAACAATAGAGGGATTCTATAGGGCACAATAATAAAAATATGGGGACAATAGGGGCTTAATGATATTAATAAGGGATACAACTACAATAGTAATGGGGTAATCACTAGTATTATATGGACCTAACAGAGATTCTTCCAGATGAAATCCCATTGGCGAATGGAATGGATAATTCTTTCATGATACGACTTATAGATCCAATTCTAGATAAGATTAGTGGGTTTGGAGATAAATATCATTAAGTTACTTAGCTTGGGAAAGATTATAAGTTTAAAAAAACATAAAAACCTTGCAGGAGAGAAATGAAAGATTTTATAAGGAAAAGCCTCGCAGGAGAGAACGACGAGCTTTTCTCATAAAAGCCTAGGAAAATGGATAAAAAGATCCATAAAAATGGGAGGCTGCTAAAGGACAACATATCATGAAAAGAGGGTATTAAATACCCATTGAAGATATCAACAAGAGGAACTTGATCCATGGAAAGAACTCTCGGCTCAGAGGTGAACAGGAGGAAGTCAATTCCAGGTTGGGTGGCGATGCTCGATTTTGCAAGTGACGATTATTTCAACTAATCTTGGTTGACTCAATTGCATGGGATGTTCTATATGTGCCTCCTTACTCTTTATGTTGTCGAATATTTAAAATTATGGGTATAAGTGCATGTGTTATCTTTGTTTATGAGATAATTGAATAATTATGCATGTGACAACTACTAAAATTAAATTTAGTCGAAGTCAAATTTAGTAATGGGAACATAGGAGGTTGTTATTAGGTTGGGTCAAGAAGGTACGTGACACATAGTGACCAAATTTATTATAGTAATAACACCTCACCTTGGATTTATCAACTCTTTGGTCGTCGTTGAAGATTTTTTTGTTGGTTCCACTTTCTTGTCCCTGCTCGGTTCGCTCCATGTTAGATAAGCTACAATGCGTGTGCATTATTCTTTTTGTATTTTTTCTATTGTTCCCTCTCTGCATTATCGAGGGCTTGTTTAGGTGCTTCATCTTTAGATTCTAGAAATCCATCTGTAACATATTCCCAAACATTATCAACTTTCAACATGGTATCGATCTTAATGACTCACATATCATAATCCTTCCCTATAAATAATAGAAACTAAAACTAAAAACTGAATAATATCAACTTTAACAAATATCTCCTTTACAAAACTCATAAAAAAAATCCTTATATTTATTTATATAAAAACTTAATTTATAAAAACATTTTATAACCTTTATAAAACACTAAAAAAAACCATTTTTTACACTTACTATAATAAATCCTTTTATCAACATTTTAAACAAAAATCTTTACAAACTATCATAATTTACTTTGTCCAAACTCTATGAATCCCTTTCCAAACCTTAATAATCCCTTTTAATAAATAAATCTTTAGGAACAAAGTTTCATATGAGTCGCTTTTCACTTTCGTATGTTCTCATGAAATTTTCGACTCTTTTATACCTCACGGGGCTTGCGTACCCCCGACACCAATATTTTGCAAGAGAGTTGGTCATTAATAATTAATAATTAATATATTTTGCAAGAGAGTTGGTCATTAATAATTAGTTTACCTTCTTATTTAGTTGGCCCTCTTCAAGCTGACAAGTTTTACTGGCTTGCTTATCAGTTTCTTGATTCTGATTGCAGTGTATTTGATGAAAAGACTTATGACAGATAGCCTTGAAATATGCCATAGATTCTGGGGAGAGCAAGAGCATTGTTTATATATGCCATAGATTCTGGGAAGAGCAAGAACATTGTTTATATAGAGAAGTGGAACCTTCGTAATGTCTTTTTTCTTTTCTTTTTTTAATTCAAACCCTATAAATTTGTGAATGGATGTTTATGTATGGTTGTCCAATATAGCTACAATTATAAATAACTTTTTTCCATTTCAACAACTACTATTATGGATGGTCTCTCCTGTCTCCCTTTATTTTGTTTTATATATATCGGGGATAACTTTTGCCATCTACCGAAATTTTTTGATGGAAAGTTTTTTCGCTTTGCCAACAACATAGCAGTGTTTTATGGATGGCTTTTTCCGGAATAATATAAAGTTTGAGTGTGCAATAAAAATTTTATGAGGAAGGTGATGAAATGACACCTAAGCTTTACATTTTTATAACATTATTCATGGTGATCATATATTTTACCTTCACGTTTCACTCATAGGCGTTTGGATACTTACTTTATCACCCAATTATGACACCCACTTTTGTCCACGTCCACATTTCCGATTAGAGTATAAAGATTTAGTGCGAAAAAATCGTCACTCACTATCTAAAAACAAATTATGTGCATTTTCGTGTCTAAGAAGATCTAGAACGCTGATGAGAGTACTATTTTTGACAAGGCTTACATTGAGAGGAAAATTCATGCACACCAAATATTTGTCATGTTGGATTGTTATTTAAGGGGTAATTTTGATTAAAATATTAAATAATTGTTACATAATAATTAATATTCAATATTTAGTTTAAATATATTTAAATTGGAGTATGGATAAATGATAGATTGCCAGCTAATAAATTAAAAACTTAATAAAATATAGAAATATTTAGTTTAAATATACTTAAATTAGAGTATGGTATAAATAATAGGTTTGCTAGCTAATAAATTAAAAACTTAATAAATATATAAATATGAAAGTAAAAAATGTTATGTTAAAATGAGGTTTTTGGATGAGCACCCTATCCCATTGGTTGTAATGAAGATCTTTAACTTTATTTTATGAACATTGTTTGATATAGAGAAACTAAATAAAATAAATATTTGAAATTAAATTTTATTGATAATTTAACCTTAGAAACTAAATTTTATTATTTTTAATATTATTTTCATTTCTTTATAGCTAATATATATTTTATGATGTAGCTTTCCATTATTATAATTTTTATTTTCTAAAAGATTAGAGTAATATGTCACAAAACTTCATTTAAATTATCAAGTTAAAGGGTAAATCACCACACGCACACACACTGATTTGATAATCACCCTATGAGTGATCTCAGTTAAGAATTATTAAATGGAGTTATTACAAACTCATGTGCTGGTGTGTGTCTAGGTTATTTAAGCAACAGATTGATCAGATTGCAAATACATGACACTTGAAATGGAAGACAACAGTAAACATAGTAAGCAAATATAAGAACACAAGAAATTGATAAGGAGTTCCCCCTATCCTCGAGGACTACATCTCCAGTCCAGCTTTCAGTGCTGGCCTTTTCTATTTGTGTCTTAAAGCAGAGAATGACAAGCAAGGAGCTCAATATGAGTCTCCTATCACAGGATAGCTTGGAAGGGTGGTTCTTGGATTTCCCAAGCCACCAGAGTACACAGACTCTTGGACTTACCAACTTTTTTACCTCTCAGGTCTACAATGGAAGGAGCCCAATGTGGTGCTTGGTCTCAACATATCTCCTTTAAGGATGGCTCAAATTTCTCAAGCCCTCTGGTGCTTGACATTGCCTTTGGTCAGCTCCGCCCTCTGTCTTCTTACTTCTTTTTGCTCTCTCGGTCTGCTTTCTCTGTTCTTTCGTGTGTGTCCCTTCTGATGGTCTGTGCATGGCTTCAAAGTGGCTCGAGCTCATGGCTATTCGACTCCTCTTCCAACTCTGTTGGATCGCCTGCTACAACTTCACTTGGAGTTCCCTGTCTCGACGTCATCATCAGACTCATAGGGAGTGGCCACTTTTCCTCCTGCAAATTGCGCCAACTTGCTTCGTCAGTTTAGTTCTTTAGTTACGTCATGGAATGAGTCATCTGCCACCTTGGGGTCAAAGCGGACCTCAAGTTCTTTTAAATCGCAGCTTAATCCCTCGTTACATCCAGTCTTACTGTCAGGTGCAATAACAACTGTTAGATCTGGACCCCCTAGATCCAATGCCATCTGCTCATTTCGTGCGGTTGACTTGCTCGACTGTTAGCGCACAATGAGTGGTGGTTTTTTCTCTCCTCTGCTTGCCATGCGTCGAGCGCTAGTGGAATCGCTTCATTTTCACCAAATCTGCTTACCGCCTAAGGATGCCCCCAATGAATACCACCAATTTTTAGAGCGCGGGTCCCACCTTTGGCCTTTTTCCCTACAGTTTTCCCGGCTCCCATGCAACCGAGTGCTCGGGGCCCCTCCTTTTCGAGTGTTTTTGCCCAACAATGCGCAATTAGCATTAATCGTGCATCAAAAACTCCTTCCGTTTCTCTATCTGGGCTTCCCAGGGGCTAATTTCGCCTCCTGCGCAGTTTCCATGGGACTCGATCAACACGATTTGACTGAGGTCCTCGTCTTTCCACGCTAGCTACCAACTGCCACTGTTTTAGAGGTGTTTTTCTCGCTACTCTCAATTCTTTGAAGTTTGTCCCGACCTGGTACAACCATGGTTCTTTTGATTATTCTTTATGGATCCAATTCTGATCACAGCCTTCCCACTGAAAATATTTTGGACCACCAAAAGTTGGTTTTTCAAGCATCGACTAAGTGAGGGTACTGTTGTCTCACTTACCCAATCTCAATCCACTTTGCACTGCTTGGCTTTGAACGTTTGAGTCCAATTCTGAGGTAATCAACATCTCCTCTACACGTTGTCCTCACCTTCCTGTCCAAGATTGTGTCTTCCTACAATTCATTCAGATATTCAGGTAGCAGGTCATCAATAGAAGACAATTCACTTTGCTCTTCAGGATCCTCAATCATTGAAGGTATAAACAATCTCAAGCAATCTGCATTTACGACTGAGTAGATGCGCATGTAAGTTGGTAGATCAAGGAAAAAATCATTTTCACCGATCCTCTCAAGTATCTTGAAGGGTCCATACCTGATAGACTTTAGCTTTTTACCTTCACCTTCACCTTGCATCTTGTCCTTGCTAATATACAGCCAGACCTGGTCACCAACTTGGAAACTATGCTCCACCCAATGCTTTTCATGCCTTGCCTTGTATATGGCTTGGCTCCTTTCCAGTTGTTCCTGTACTTCCTGGTGGATCTCCTGGATCTGTTCAATGAACCTAGTTGCCTTGTACACATCACTGTGTCCATAAACGGTGGTATCCTTACCAAAGATAAAATCCAAAGGAGACCTTGGTATGAAACCAAAACAGGTTTCAAAAGGAGATCTCTGTGTAGAAGAATGTTTTGCTATGTTGTAAGCATGTTGCACATGACACAAGTGTTCATCCCAAAGCTTAGGATGTTTGCTGCAATATCCTCTAAGTAGTTGAATCACTGTCATGTTAACTACTTCTGTCTCGCCATTTGTTTGTCGATGAAAAGATGTGCTTTCCTTCAATTGGGTGTCCATCAGCTCCCACAGACTTGACCAAAACTTCCCCACAAATCGGTTGTCTCGATTAGATATAATAGAAGTGGGTAACCCAAAATGAACCCATATATGTTCAAAGAATAGTTTTGCAGTTTGTTTAGTTGTAATCTGCTTATTACAAGGTATCAAAATGCACATTTTGCTGAACCTATCCACAACCACATATAGATAATCATGACATTTTCTAGACTTAGGTAGTTCCCCAACAAAATCCATGGAAAGACTTTCCCAAGGGTGAGAAGGAACTGGTAATGGAGTGTATAGGCCTAGTTTTCTATTGTTAGGCTTGCTTTTGGTACACATAATACACCCTCTCACATATCTAGAAACTGTCTCATTCATTTTTGGCCAATAACAAAGTCTTGCAGCTGTGTAACTGTTTTACTTACCCAAAAGTGACCTAATATCAAAGAAGTGTGTGCCTCTCTAATTATCTTTACTCTCTCTATTTGTGGAATGTAGAGTTTCCCACAATGATATAAGAGTCGGTCCTTCACATGATAATCCAATTCTTCTACCCTTTTGCGTTGACTCAAAGTTGCATATACATCTTTAAAGTCTATATCTTGAGCATATTGTTCAATGTAGCTTTCATGTAGTACAAAATTATGCTTAAGTATAGTAGATGCATTTATAATGGGTCTAGATAACATGTCTACAACTTTGTTATGTATGCCCTTTTTATATCTAATGACTAAATGGAACTATTATAGAAAACCCATCCATCTGTAGTGCCTTGATTGCAGCAATTTAGTTTGGGAGCGTAGATATTGAAGTGGTTGATGATCAATATGTATTACTGTCTCTTTGCCCATTAAGTAATGTTTCCACTTTTTCACACTTTGAACTAATGCATACAATTCTTTATCATATGTAGGATAGTTAACTACTGCAGAATTAAAAGTCTCGGAGTGATAACATATGGGTTTATCGTTCTGTGTCAACACTAGTCCCATGGCATAGTCGCTGGCATCTGTTTCGATCTCAAATGGTCTTTGTAGATCAGGCAGTGCTAGTACATGCATTGTACTAATCTTTTCTTTCAAGGTGTCGAAGGCTTTCTGATGTTTTCCTCCCCATTGGAACACCTTGTTCAATCCTGTCAAAGCATGTAAGGGAGCCACAATTGAGGAAAAGTTAGAGATGGACTTCCTCCAATATTGTGCTGCTCCCAAGAAGCTTCTCACTTTTGTAGCAGACTTGGGTTTAAGCCAATTTACAATGACTGCCACTTTAGAGGGATCTATTTTCAATTCACCACCCCCTACTATATGACCCAAATAATTTAGAGATGTTTTGCTAAATTCACATTTGGAGAGTTTAACATAAATTTTTTAAGGTCTGCTTAACATGATTTAAGTGTTCCTCCCATGTTTTACTAAAAATCAGAATGTCATCCAGATATACAATAACAAAATCATCAAGGAAAGGTCTGAGTACATCATTCATTAATCTCATGAAAGTAGCGAGGGCATTGGTCAAGCCAAAAGGCATAACCAACCACTCATACAATCCCTACTTTGTTTTGAAAGCAATCTTCCATGCATCTTGCTCTGCAACTCTGACCTGATGGTAGCCACTGTGCAAGTCCAGCTTGGTGAAATAAACAACTTCCTTCAATTGATCTAAAAGATCATCTATGCGAGGAAGGGGATAACGATTTTTTATTGTTATCTTATTCAGTGCTCGATAGTCAATGCACATTCTCCACGAGCCATCTTTCTTTCTCACCAAAATGATTGGTGACCCACATGGTGATGTGCTAGGCCTGATAAACCCCTTCTCAAGCAACTCCTGCACCTACTTCTTGATTTCAGCATTCTCTAAAGCAGACAACCTGTACATTCCAATGTTAGGTAATGGAACATCTTGTTGCAAAATAATATCATGTACTATTTTCTTTTTGGGTGGCAGACCTTTAGGTTCTTGAAACATGACACTATACTCTGAAACAATCTTTTCTATATCAGCTTGTTGCTTAGCATTACAACCCTCAAATATATTGGTTTTATCAGGTTTCTTTTCCTTTACAACCATTAGTAAGAATTGTTTGCATGAATTTATCATTCTTTTCATCTAACCTGAGTTTATGAGGGTATAATTATTCTTGAGCTTATGATCTCTTACAAAGTATTCGATTCCATATTTGACATGTAGATACTTATTCTCATCTCTATAGAAAATGGCTTTTCTATCATAAAAGTAACAACTCCCTAAAACAATTCCACATATATCTAAAGGAATTATCTCTAACTCAACCTCATCTACAAATGCTGATCCAAAAGAAAACTTGAGTTTACACTGTCTAGTCACTTGTAGTTGTGCTTTATCATTCAACCATCCTAATGGGCATGGTTTCTTGTGAGGTGTAGTTACTAATCCCAATTTATTTACAATTGCTTCAGAAATCAAATTTACTTGTGAACCACTATCAAACAAAGTATGAATCTTTTGATGTTTGAAAACAACTCGAATATGGAAAAGCTCATGTCTTTTTCTCTCATGTTCTTCATCAATAATAGATTGAGCAGAATTACTAGTAGATGCTTTGGAACTCTTATCTTTGATACCTGTGGCTGCAATGGTTGTTTCATCCCCCGAGTCTGACCCAAAATCTTTCTGAATAGATGCAACAGTCTTCTCCTTCTTGCCCTCAGACTTCTTAGGTCTCAGCTCTAGATGCAGAATCTAGTAGTGCTCATGATCATGCCCATCCTTTTTACAGTGAGTGCGTGAACCTTTTCTTTTCTGTGCAATGTTAGCCTTCCTTGCTTTCCACTTTTGCTTTCTTTTCTCCTTGCTTTTGCTTGCAGTGGGTTCGGATGGTCCCCCAACTTCTGGATTTCCATTCTTTCCTCTAGCCTCTAGATGAGTAGCTTGTACAGATACCTCATCTATACTAGTGGGATTAAACATGAGGATGGTATGCCTCATGTAGCTGTGTAGACCACCAATGTACTTCAAAAGAGTCTCTGGTGAGTCTAATGAGATCCCTAGAATCAATACTCTCTTTCTAAATTCTTGAGTGTACCTTTGCACGCTTTGCCCTTTCAACTACCGAAGAGTTTGCCAACTCATCATGGCTTGTTGCATGTAGGCCAACGGATAGAATTGCTTCTTGATGGTAGAAACAAATTCACTCCAGATAGAGATAGTCTTACCATGTCTTTTCATGTCAGCTTGGATTCTGCCTTCCCACCAAACCAAGGCAGAGCCTCCTAGGTGTAGGCTTGCCAGCTGAATTTTGCTCTTGTCTGAGTCGATGTTCTGCACTCTACAATACACATCAATTTGTCTAATCCAATTATCCAACTTTTCATCATTTAGCTCTCCGTCATATATAGGCAAGTCGAATTTAACATCTAGCTTAATCAAAGATGATTTCTTATTATGCACAGGGCTATTAGGAGGTGTGAGAAATTTTTCCTCTTTCCCTTTTCCTTTTGAGTGGTCATGGGAATGAGATTCATCTTCTTCTTTATCTTGTTTAGAACCTAATGAAACTTCATCCTTATGCTTTGTAAAGTCCTTATACATTTCTTCCACAATAGACTTTACAGCTAGGAAAATTTCTATGAATTTAGGGTCTGGCCCCACAGAACCTTCCTTTGACATGGTCTTCTGAGGATAGACTCTCCCAATATTAGGATTAGTTTCGACCACCTTTCATTCTCCTAATTTGAGCTTTGATCTAGTGAGAATTCAACAGGTAAACCAACACAAGCTTGTCTTACCTTACAACCTAAAGCTCTGATACCACTTGATCTAATAATCACCCTATGAGTGATCTCAGTTAAGAATTATTAAATGGAGGTATTACAGACTCATGTGCATGTGTGTGTCTAGGTTATTTAAGCAACGGATCGATCAGATTACAGATACATAGACACTTGAAATGGAAGACAACAGAGAAACACAGTAAGCAAATATAAGAACACAAGAAATTAATAAGGAGTTCACCCTATCCTCGAGGGTTACATATTCGGTCTAGCTTTCAGTGGTGGCATTTTCTATTTGTGTCTTAAAGAAGAGAATTACAAAGAAGGAGCTCAATATGAGTCTCCTGTCACAAGATAGCTTGGCAGGGTGGTTCTCGGATTTCCCAAGCCACTAGAGTACACAGACTCTTGGCCTTACCAACTTTTTGACCTCTCGGGTCTACAATGGAAGGAGCCAAATGTGGTGCTCAGTCATGACAAATCCCCTTTAGGGATGTCTCAAATTTTTCAAGCCCTCTGGTGCTCGACGCTGCCTTTGGTCAGCTCGACCCTACGTCTTCTTATTGCTTTTTGCTCTCTTCATCTGCTTTCTCTGTTCTTCCGTTTGTGTCCCTTCTGCTGGTCTATGCATGGCTTTAAAGCCACACAAGCTCATGGCTCTTCGATTCCTCTTCCAACTCCGTCGGATTGCCTGCTACAATTTCGCTTGGAGTTCCCTGTCTCGGCGTCATCATCAAACTCACACGGAGTGGCCACTTGTCCTCCTGGGAACTGCGTCAGCTTGCTTTTTCAGTTTGGTTCTTCAGTTATGTCATGGAATGGGTCGTTCACCACCTTGGAAGTCAAAGCGAAACTCAAGTTCTTTTAAATCGCGACTTAATCCCTCATTACATCTGGTCTTACTGTCAGACACGATAACAATCGTTAGATCTGGACCCCCCAGATCCAACACCATCCGCTCATTTCATGCGGTTTACTTCCTCGACCATTAGCGCGCGATGAGCGACAGTTTTCTCTCTCCTCTGCTTGCAATGCATTAGGCACTGAGTGGAATCACTCCATTTTCACCAAATCTACTTAATTCCCAAGGATGAACCCAATGAATACCACCGGTTTTTAGAGTGCGGATCCTACCTTAGCCTTTCGCCGTTTTCCCCACGGTTTTCCCAGCTCCCATGCAACCGAGCACTCAGGGCCCCTCCTTTTTGAGGGTTTTGCCCAGATCACGCATCAAAAACTCCATTTGATTCCCAATTCGGGCTTCCCAGGGGCTAATTTTTCCTCTTGCGCAGTTTCAATGTGCCTCGGTTAGCGTGCTTTGGCCGAGGTCCTCGTCATTCCACGCTGGTTGCAAACTGCCACTGTTTTAGAGGTGTTTTTTATCGCTGCTCTCAATTCTTTGAAGTTTGTCCCGACTTGGTATAGCCATGGTTCTTTTGATTATTCTTGATGGATCCAATTCGGATCACACACACACACACACATATAAAAGAATCATTAATAAACATTACAATAGAGTCCTTATTACATCTTTCATCATTGTTCTACGGAATTTGATTGCTATGTAGATAATTTTCCTAGTGCATAAATTCTTGGTTGTATCATTTTTGAACTTTACATTCAAATTGTTTCCGGCACTAAATGACATTATTATGTTTCTATCACTTAAACTAGCATGGGGTTCTATATTCATTATACACCTATAGTCTAACTATACAAAACTTACACCCCTAGAATATGTGGGACCAAGGCTCTGGATCCTTCCGAGTGCTTCACAACTGTAAGCCATGTTCTCAGGAAGGGTTCTTCATCCATGATTCTCTGTAAAGAAACTCCATCGAACGATGTATGATGAAGCCCTAATTCCTATGGTGACCTCACGACAGAATGGATTCTTCATTTTTCCCTCTTTCCTGTAGGAGTTTTGAGTTCCAACCCTTAGCTTTAGGGTTTTATTCAGGTGGTTTTTTGCTCTCTTTGTTGACGCTAATGTTTTTTTTGTCCTTACCATAAATCCGCCATGATAGTCCTATTCATGTGTTCAGTTTTCAGATCTTTCGGAGACATTGTTATGCTCACCACCCATAAGGAGGCAACTAAGCTCATTAGTCAAGCCCAAGTAAAAACATTTATTTTTTGGTATAATGTTGACCTTTTTATTTAATTAATCAGCCTTCTTAATTATTGCGTTCTTTTGGTTAGGTTTTGTTGAATGGTTTCAACCTTCTTCTGGTCTGGGATTTCTTACTAAACAATGTGTCCCTATTCAGTCAACCGAGTTGCAGAAGATTGTTGAGTTGTAACTCCGTTTAGACATAGGGAAATGTGGACAACTTGTGTTGTGAAGTCATGGGGTTGTGAAATTCTGAGAGACATAATTAATATCTTGCTAGCTCTTTAAATTTCTTCAATTAAAATCTACTTCAGACATTGTAATATTCTTTAGACTTTTATATTGAAGGTCCGTTAATATATTCTTGGTTCGTTTTATAACCATACTTTTTTAGCTTAAGTTATTCATTCTGAGAATGGAGCAACCATTCTATTTTTCAAAATTCTTGGTGCAAACCTTAATGTTTATAAACAATTCTTGATATAATGATAGTTTTTCTTTGTATTTATGCCAATTGAATGTTATAAGCCACCAGTGTTTGGCTCTCTAACTTTTATGGGTATTTCGACAAGGTTTTTCCCATAGAGGGTTACCTAGATGCCTGTGTTGTATATCCTAAGGGACCCAGATCTGAGTGGGATTTAATCCTCTGGTTCAAACTTAATGGTTATCGAACTATTTCACTATAAATAGTCTTTGTGCTTCTAGTTAGAGTTAATTCCAGTTTAATTTTCTTCTTTTAAAGAGGCAATTCTACTTTTGTTTGTAATCGACTTTGTTGCTATCTATCATCAATAACCCTAATATCCTTAGGGTTTACAGTGGTATTTGACATTATTGTATCCTTTATATCTATAACTTGATATCATAACATTTAAATTTGGTTGTTTAACTACTTATGTGGATATTTGTTTACCTGTTATTGGGGTTATTTTCCATAATAAATTATATGGGTATATTTTCTTTTAGTTTTCCACATAGAAATTTCCAATGCAATCTTTGCTCAGAATCGAGTCATCCTTTCTTACTCATTTATCACTTCTCTTTGTAAGATGGCATAGGCTATGTAGCCTTAAATATTTGACTTCCCTAAATGGTAACTGCAAATCTTGTTTTATAGTTTCCTTTTTAATTATATTCCCTCTGTTAAATTGATTCCTGTTTTGGAACTTAGTAGTAAGATTGTGTACTTTATTTTTGAAACAAATTAAGCCTTTAATCTACAGCACATTTAACTTTTCAACCAAAAAATAAATCTTTTACTCAAACAACACATGCAACTTTTAGACAGAAGTAAACACTTATCTAAGTTCTAGGTCGAATTTATATCGAATGCTTAGTCCCAGTCTCGATTGTGGTCTACCAAGTACCGCCCAACCATGAGATCATCTATTCCAACTCGAGTCTCCTCCCGAGCTATTACTCACATGCAGGATGGTCATAACTGTAGGCTTTCATATACTCTAGCTATTTGGTCCCAACCAGACCTATCTTTGTGTAGACTGAATGATCGTGTTTGACATTTCAGCATTGATTCCTCATTTCCAGTTCATTCCTTTCTTGACCTCAGGTACGTATAACCTCTTGATCGTTTCCTTGAGTATAAATATCCAAAGAAGTAGGTAGGGGTAGGTAACCACCTACCCTAACTACCTGAAATGTTAGAAATACATGATTGGTATCATTAAGACATTCTCTTCCTACATAGCTTAATGAAAAATAAATAAATACATAAATGTATAAAATTATTATTTCTTTATACTTCCTAAGTCAATTAATAGTATCCAGTTTTTTTACTATAGTAACTTAATATTTACAATTGCCAGGGACATCACATCTTCCCCCAAAGATTAAACATCATCTCGATGTTTACATACTACAAAATAGATTTGGGTAAGCCTCCCTCATATGATGCTCATCCTCCCAGGTGACTTCTTGTAGCCCAAATTGATGTCATAGCACTTTAACTTGGGTGGTAACTCACCTCCACAACATTACTTCTCTTTGAGCGAGTATACCTAAAGGTTCGACCAAGAACTCGCCTTTCAGTTCGACCTGCACATAGTATGAAAAAATTAGTCAATTTTTCTTTGTCAACCCTTTTCTGCAAATTATTATAATAAACAATGTTTCTTATGACTATTTAAGTTAGTTGTATATCATATCAATTGATTATATGTTTAGGATCATATACATATTTTTTTAACACAGAAACATGAAAGACATTATGCACATGTATGTGACTGAGCAAAGCAAGCTGATAAGCCATAGGTCTAGTTCGAGCCAGGACTTGGAATGTTCAGCAAAATTAGGGTGCTAATTTAGCACACCCACACTATTGCAAGGTATGTTTCTTGGCTCGTACTCGTACATAAACATGATCTCCAACTTGAAATTCTAAAAAATGTATCTTTCTATCAGCATAATTCTTTTGTCGATCCTGAGTGGTCTTTAAATTCGAGCATAATTTTCTAATTGCATCTTCCATTTCCTTTAACATGTAAGCTCCTAGCATTAATTTATCTTCTGGGTAGGGGTGTTCTACACTTGGGTCCATATAGCACTTCAAATGGACTCATCTTCAAGGATGTATGGTAATTGTTGTTGTATGAAAAATACACTAAATGTATGTAATCCTCCTATTTAGATGGCTATTGGATTACATAGATACCCAACATATCTTCCAATATTTGATTCAATCTCTTAGTCTTCCCATCCGTCTAAGGTGATAGCTGGTGCTAAAATGCAGTTATGTGCCTAAACCCACAAATAATGCTTTCCAAAAAGCAGATGTAAATTTTACATTGCGATTAGAAATTATAATCTTTGGTATTTCATGTAGTCTAAAAATATATTTCATGAATATGTTGGAAATTTGTACGGCCTTGAAAGTATACTGTATTAGTATCAAGTGAGTAGACTTTCTCAACTTATCTAGTACCACCATTATTGAGTCATTCTATTAGACTTAGGTAGCCCTGTAATAAAATTGATAGAAATAGTTTCCCATTTCGATTCCGAAATAGGTAATGAGTGGAGTAATCCAGCTAGGTGTTGGTGCTCTGCTTTCCCTTGCCGACACTTCGAACAACGAGCCAAATAATTAGCTAGTTCTTTCTTCATATTGAGACATAAATATTCCTTCCTGAGTGCAGTGATTAATTTCTGATATCTGGGATGGCTTGCATAAGGAATTTAATGGTATTGATCGTCTAGAATTAATTGTTTAATATTTTTTTTGTTAGGTACATACATTCTTCCTCTATAAGTGAACATTCCTTCTTGATTTATCTCATATCCTAGTTGTCGTTTGTTGCTATTTGGATTTTCATCTTGCTACCATAAAAATTTATATTCAAGATTCTATATTGCTGCTTCTTTAATCTTCTCCTTAAAAGTGGTATGAACTCACTAAAATAGACTTCACAAATAGAGTTTAATTTCTGACTCAAGGCATCCAACTCAGTTTTCCTTTCCTTTCAAGTGTTTGATCTCATAGCCAAATTCATTTAGGAAAGAGACCCAACATGCTTGTATAACATTCATGTTAGGTTGCTTGAAATAGCTAGCTAAACTATGATGATTTGTCATTAAGAATAATTCCTTATCCATTAAGTAATGTCACCACATATTTAATGCATGGATCACTGCCATCAGTTCCAAATCATAAGCCAAATACCTTTATTCATGCTCCTTAAGTTTCTAAGACTGATAGGCGATAACTCTTCTTTCTTGCATTAGCACGCCACCTACACCTTCTTTGTTGGCATCTGTACAAATGGCATATTCTTTTTAACTGATCAAAATGTTTTTGACAATCCATGGTCCAAGTGAAAGTTTTCCCTTTCTTTTGCAAAGAGGTAATGCGATATACCACCCTGGAGAACCCTTCACCAAATCTCTTGTAGTATCCAGCCAGACCCATGAATTATCTTATATCATCTACATCCTTTAGTACTAGCCATTCCATTATGGTTTTTATTTTCTCTGTGTCCACAATAATCCCATCCTTGGTAATGATATGTCCTAAATACTGAATTTTGTCTTTAAAGAAATCGTATTTGTTGTACTTGGCATACAACTGATGCCCCCTCAAGTTTTGTAGAACAATTCGTAGGTTCTCCTTATGCTCTTTTACATTTTGGGAATATATCAATATATCATCAATAAAAATCGGTACAAACTCATCCAAATATTGATTGAAAACATTGTTCATTAGACACATAAAGGTCGCGGGAGAATTAGTTAACTCGAACGGTAACAAAATGAACTCATAATGTCCATAGTGATTCCTAAAGGTTGTTTTGGCCATATATTCCTCCTTTATTCTAATTTGATGGTATCCCGAGTGAAGATCAATCTTCGAAAATACTGTAGCTCCCTTCACTTGGTCAAACAATTCATCAATATGAGGTAAATGGTATTTATTCTTTAATGTTGATTTGTTTAGATGTTGATAAGGCATGCATAATCGTAAGGCTCCATCTTTCTTCTTGATGAAGAGTACAGGAGCTCCCCGAGGTGATACACTTAAACGAATATACTTTTTGTCAAACAGTTCTTGTAGTTGCATTTTCAATTATATCAGTTCTGGTACGCGCATGCGATAAGGAGCTCAGGATAGTGGGGTAGGTCCAAGGATCAACTCAATAGTAAAATCTATATCCCTCTTTGGAATCAATCTCGAAATCTCCTCTGGATATACGTCCGAAAAATTCTGTACCACACATATATTTTCTAAAGTAACCATGTTTTCCTTTGAATTAGTATATCATACATGTATTTCATAAAGTTGACATCATTTTTGTATACATTTTTCTAATTGGGAAGTTGTGACTGGTCTTAATCTCAGTGGTCTTTGTATACCCTAAATTTCTTGTCTTATACCTTCTTGATCGATGTAATTAGTAGTTTTTTCTCTACAGCTAATGAGGGACCAACGTTTCTCCAACCAGTCGATACCAATTAGGACATCATACGATCCTAAAGGTAAGAAATTCAAGTTTGTGATAATAGGCTGACCTGCTAGCTTCAAAGAGCGATTCCTGACTTTAGCCAACACCCTTCTCTTCACTCCTGTGTTGAGTCATACTAGTAAAGGGTTCTTAAATTTAAGAACTTGTAAGCAACATTGTTTAACCATTTTGGGACTTACATAACTTAAGGTAGCTCCCAGATCAATCAAAAAATATATATTTTGGTCGAAGATCTTACCATCGAATTCTACCATTGTAGGTTGGTAGTCAAACTAATGATCCTCAAGGGAAGCATTGATTTTAGGGATACTTCTCACCACCTCTCCAACTATTGATGCTTCTTACGTTTGCGTAACTTGATCAATTCCTTTATGGTACAAACAATTTTTAACATAGTGTGGTCCTCCACACCTCCAACATTGTACTGGAGGTCTAACAACTATTTCCACATCAATCTTACCATATTTCTCATTTGTGATGGACTCACTTGGGAATTTGAATCTGGGCTGAATTATGTTCACATTTCTGATTGGTTGACCTTTATGGGGTCCCTTGTTGATAATAGTCTTATGTCCTTTACTGCTTGGCGTAAACATAATTTCCTTTTTATCAATCCATCTCACTTTTTCCTAGTTTGTCGATAGCACAGAAGAGCCTTTCGTATTTATCCATGGTTTTCAAATTGTCAAATTCGGGATGTTCTTTCATAAATAAAGACAAACTGCTAATAAACATATGTACCTTTGTGCTTTCTTGCCATATGTAGGGGACGTGTTGCAGCAAAGATGTGAATTTTGTTATGAATTCATCCATAGATAACTGACCTAGTCGAAGGTTGTGAAATTCTTTTTTCTTTTCGTCGTAAAATATTTCAGTTAAATATGTTTCCTTAAAATATTTTTGAAATCTTTCCCAAGTTACATTGTGTTCATTTACTTCACGTACCGTCTTCACCTCCTCCCACCATAAGGTGGCTTTTCCTTGCAGCTTGTAGATGGCTAAGCGAGCCTTTATATTGTGATCATATTCATACAAATGAAAGTACTTATTCATATTAATAAGCTAGGCTTCAATAGCCTCCTCCCGTTCACCGTTAAAGAGGGGAGGTTTTATCTTTCGAAATTCTCCTTGCAACTGAGTCTGTCGTTTTTTCTTTTTATGGTCTGATACATTGTCAGATTCTTCCTCTTGATTCTCTTTGCTCCCTTCTATTTCCATATTTGCATATCTGAATTCTTGATCACTAGTCATGTTCCCATGTTTGAGACTGGGAATTGGTTTTCGTTGATTCTATTTGTTGGACAAGATCTTCATAATCTTCTCATGTTCTTGCATTAATCTCTCGTTGTCTGCCCCCAACCTAGCCATTTCATCCTTCAATTCTTGTACAATTTCCAAAATGGTGGTGTTGGTGTTGCACGACTCCTCCCCCAACTATACCCATACTTCAAGATTGGTTTCTAGAAAGGACACTGGTCGTGTTCTTGTCACGGGTCTCAATGGCATAAATCCGGTCCTCCTCATAATGGTTGCTTTTCTATGCACACCACAAATGATGTTTTTCATTCGTTCTCTAGAGGTCTCAGCTTTGTAACCTGAGCACTCTGATACCACTTGTCACAAACCTTCATTTAACTTATCAATTGAAAGAGTAAATCACCGTATACATATACATATAGATATGTATATGTATATGTATATGTATATGTATATGTATATGTATATGTATATGTATAGGTATAGGTATAGGTATAGGTATAGGTATAGGTATAGGTATCAATGATAAACATTAAAACATAATCCTTATTACATCTTTCATCATTGTTCTACGCAAATTGATTGCTATGTACATAATTTTCCTAGTGCATAAATCTTGACTGTACCATTTTTGAACTTTACATTAAAATTGTTTCTTGTATTAAATGACATTATTATGTTTTTGTGGCTTAAACTAGAATTTGGGGTTCTATGTTCATTATACACCTATAGTTTAACTACATGAAACTGACACCCCTAGAATTGGTGGGACTAAGGCTTTAGATCTTTCTAAGTGCTTAAGATCTATTACCCATGTTCTTGGGAAGGGTTCCTCATCCACAGCTCTCCATAAGGCACCTTCATCGAGCAGTGGATGATGAAGCCCTAATTCCTATGGCGACTTCACCACAGAATAACTTCAATATTTTTGCCGTTTTCCTGCAGGAGTTCTCAGTTCCAGCCCTTGGCTTCAGGGTTTCATTCAAGTGGTTTTTTCTCTCTCTATGGATTCTGATGTTATTTATGTCCTTAACACAAATCTTCCATGACATTCCTATTCATTTGTTCGGTTTTCAGATTTTTCAGAATCATTGTTACACTCACCCCCCAGAAGGAGGCAACTAAGCTCATCAGCCAAGCTTAGGTAACAATGATTCTTTCTTGGTACAATGTTGACCTGCTTATTTAATTAACCAATCTTCTTAATGATTGTGTTATTTTGGTTAGGTTTTGCCGAAGGGTTTCAAGCTTCTTATGGTCTGGAATGTCTTGCTAAGGACCGTATCCTCATTCAAACAACCGAATTGCAGAATATTGTTGAGTTGTAACTCTGTCTAGACACTGGGTAATGTGGACAACTTGTGTCGTGAAAGTCATGGGGTTGTGAAGTCCAGAGAGAAAAAATTAATATCCTGTTAGCTTTTTAAATTTCTTCAATTAAAATCTACTTCATACTTTGTAATATTCTTTAGACTTGCATATTGAAGGTTCGTTACTATAATCCTGGTTCCTTTTATAAACATACTTTTTCTGGCTTAAGTTATACATTTTGGGAATGGAGCAGCTATTCTATATTTCGAAACCCTTGGTGCCAATCTTAAGTTTATAAATAGATCTTAATAGAATGTTAGTTCCTGTTTGTATTTATGCCAATTGAATTTTATAAGCCACCGAACATCAGCTCTCTGATTTTTTTTGGGTATTTCGGCAGGGTTTTTCCCACAGAGGGTTACCCAGATGCGTGTGATCTGAATGGAAAATGGCATCAACCCATGGTACTCATCCACCCATATTATTGATCAACCCATGGAATTTACCCATGGTATTATAAATGGCATCCGCCCATGGTATTGTGGCATCCACCCATGGTATTGTGGCATCCACCCATGGTATTCATTCACCCATGGAATTGGCCCGTGGTATTGTGACATCCACCCATGGTATTCATTCACCCATGGAATTGACCCATGGTATTGTAACTAAAAAGTACTATAAGTAACAAGTCACATTTTGTAAAAGGACAGATTGTCCGCCACAATGTAGCCTTTACAGTTCAAAGGCATGTAGCCGCCACATCTCTTCTCAGAGATTAAGCTACCATTGCTCTAGCTGGTTTATTTCATTGGGTTTTAATAAAAAAGTTTCTTTGTGGTTTTGTTTATTGGGCATTCTCATATTTTTCTTCTGGTAATTTCAAGTTTTCAGATCTTGGGGGCCTTTCCCCCAAGATCCATTGCAAGTTTTCAGATCTTGGGGGCCTCTCCTCCCAAGATCCACTTCAATCTTTTAGATCTTGGGGGCCTTGTCTCAAGATCCGGATCAGTGGTATCAGAGAAGGTTATGATTCCATGGGAATGAGGGTTTGATGCATATTTCAGTTTTAAATTTTGCAGCAATACTCAACAAACTTCAGGCATGTACTACAACCTCCATACAACACTTTCTTGGGTCAAGCAGGAAGAATTTTTCTTTTTTCATTCTTTTGCAGGAATTTTTTTTTTGGCCAGCGACTTTACAGATCAGATCTGAAAAATTTGGTACAAAATTTACAAAAACAAATACCAGATCTGGATTCCTCTCGAAAAATCACCCAATTTCAAAAAAACAATGGGTCGAATCGAAGTTCAGATGTGGGAGATATCGCTAATTTAAAATCAGCAATTTTATCAGAATTTTAGTGACGGCGGAACTGTTGCAGTGCGAATCTGAGATCTCATAGTGTCCAGATAAGGATTTCCAACTCATGGGAAGATGCAAAATGATCCTTCTACTTCTAAAAACAGGTTACAATAAATATTCTGAGTTATATTGGACGAGTTATGTCCATTTTAATTTTGGAGCAGCATTCGGAGTGGGTTTCCATTGGAGACGTGCCCTCCCAGCCCACTTTAGTAGGCACCTGCTTCACATTCATCAGTTTCAACATAGCAGCATTCGTCTTGGGTTATTTGGAGACGTGCCCTCCCACCCTAGGCTATGTAGGCACCTACTACTTCATCAACAACCAACATCACGGTTATGGGTCAACCGCATAAAATCCTTGTCATCAAAGTCCATTTGCTAGGCCGCACACTGTCATAATCACAGTTGGTCACAAGCATTACAGGGTATCTCTATCCTCGGATCTTCGTTTATCAGGGTTTTGGGTTAACCACATAAAACCCTTATCTTCAGTGGCTCTTCATATTCAACAAAGGCTTCGTAGGAGGGAACTTTATGCAATGGGGACCATTGCTTCTTAAGGAGGGAGGAATGATCCGAATGGAAAATGGCATCAACCCATGGTACTCATCCACCCATATTATTGATCAACCCATGGAATTTACCCATGGTATTGTAAATGGCATCCGCCCGTGGTATTGTGGCATCCACCCATGGTATTCATTCACCCATGGAATTGGCCGGTGGTATTGTGACATCCACCCATGGTATTCATTCACCCATGGAATTGACCCATGGTATTGTAACTAAAAAGTACTATAAGTAACAAGTCACATTTTGTAAAAGGACAGATTGTCTGCCACAATGTAGCCTTTACAATTCAGAGGCATGTAGCCGCCACATCTCTTCTCAGAGATAAGCTACCCTTGCCCTAGCTGGTTTATTTCCACTTGGGTTTTAATAAAAAAGTTTCTTTGTGGTTTCATTTATTGGGCATTCTCATATTTTTCCCCCAAGATCCATTGCAAGTTTTCAGATCTTGGGGGTCTCTCCTCCCAAGATCCATTTCAATCTTTTAGATCTTGGGGGCCTCCTCCCAAGATCCGGATCAATGGTATCAGAGCAGGTTACGATTCCATGGGAATGAGGGTTTCATGCATATTTCAGTTTCAAATTTTGCAGCAATATTCAACAAACTTCAAGCATGTGCTACAACGTCCACAGAGCACTTTCTTGGGTCAAGCAAGAAGAAATTTTCTTTTTTCATTTTTTTGCAGGAATTTTTTTGGGTGGTGACTTTGCAGATCACATCTGAAACAGTTGGTACAAAATTTACAAAAAAAAATACCAGATCTGGATTCCTCCCAAAAAATCACCCAATTTCAAAAAAACAATGGGTCGAATCAGAGTTCGGATGTGGGAGATATCGCTGATTTAAAATCAGCTATTTTATCAGAATTTTTGTGACGGCGGAAATATTGCAGCACAAATCTGAGATATCAAAGTGCCTAGATAAGGATTTCCATCACATGGGAAGATGCAAAATGATCCTTCTACTTCTAAAAACAGGTTACAATAAATATTCTGAGTTATATTGGCCGAGTTATGTCCATTTTAATTCTGGAGCAGCATTTGGAGTGGGTTCCCATTGGAGACGTGCCCTCCCACCCCACTTTGGTAGGCACCTGCTTCACATTCATCAGTTTCAACATAGCGACATTCGGCTTGGGTTATTTGGAGACATGCCCTCTCACCCTAGGCTATGTAGGCACCTGCTACTTCGTCAACAACCAACATCACGGTTATGGGTCAACCGCATAAAATCCTTGTCATCGAAGTCCATTTGCTAGGCCGCACACTGTCAAAATCACAGTGGGTCACAAGCATTACAGGGTATCTCTATCCTCGGATCTTCGTTTATCAGGGTTTTGGGTTAACCACATAAAACCCTTATCTTCAGTGGCTCTTCATATTCAATAGAGGCTTCGTAGGAGGGAATTTTACGCAATGGGGACCATTGCTTCTTAAGGAGGGAGGAATGATCCGAATGGAAAATGGCATCAACCCATGATACTCATCCACCCATATTATTCATCAACCCATGGAATTTACCCATGGTATTGTAAATGGCATCTGCCCGTGGTATTGTGACATCCACCCATAGTATTCATTCACCCATGGAATTGGCCCGTCGTATTGTGACATCCACCCATGGTATTCATTCACCCATGGAATTGACCCATTGTATTGTAACTAGAAAGTAATATAAGTAACAAGTCACATTTTGTAAAAGGACAGATTGTCCGCCACAATGTAGCCTTTACAATTCAAAGGCATGTCGCCGCCACATCTCTTCTCAGAGATAAGCTACCATTTCCCTAGCTGGTTTATTTCCACTTGGGTTTTAATAAAAAAGTTTCTTTGTGGTTTTGTTTATTGGGCATTCTCATATTTTTCTTTTGGTAATTTCAAGTTTTCAGATCTTGGGAGTCTCTCCTCCCAAGATCCATTTCAATCTTTTAGATCTTGGGGGCCTCCCCCCAAGATCTGGATCACTAGGTTAGATCAATGGGTTGTAATCCTCTCTTCTAACCTCTATATCAATAAAGCTATTCATGTTTTCCTCCACATTCTTGTATACTAGCTGATATATGCATGTATGTGGTCAATATATATCTGGTCCTATATTGTTTATGACTGTAGATCTTTTCACTTTGAAGGTATTATGCTGCTTTGACTTTACAGGTACTCTTTGAAGCAGAGCGATCAAGGGAAGAGTGGCAAACATCCGACAAAGAGGAGAAGGAACAAGTGGAGAACCAAGCGAAAGATCAAAGTTGGTATTCTTTTCTCCTCTCTTGTCTACTTCTCATAAAGGAAAGTGAAAGTTACTTTAATCTGTTTGTTTCCAAGATAGCCACCCATCTTAGTGGGACTAGCAGCTCTGCATAGACACTAGATTTCCTAATAACAATTGTGCGCACTTGTTATGAATGTTGAATGATTAATGAGAATATTAAGCCCACAAAATTAGGTTAAGATCTATAGAAATAACATAGTAAGGGTAAAGGATCTAGAGCAACTCCTCTTCACGCTCTTTACAGAGCTACGTGGAAGCAGTGTCACAAGCTGCGAAGGACAAACAATTACGCGAAGCAGCACAAGTGCGTAGGTTCAGTTCACAATCTTCCAAGATTTCATCAAGACATCCCTAGGGTGCAGAAACCTGGTTCTAGCACCCTCCCGTACTACCTCGGGTGAGACCTCAATCCACGCACTATGGATTGTTATCGAAAGGGCCAATAGTTTCGGGATTTGTTTGTATAAATCATTTCTAAACCTAGGTCAGGCCCCAACAAGCCAACGAATGGTTCCATTGCTAGGACCAGGATATGCCTAAGGGATGTCTGATGTCAGAACACTGGAACCTAACAAAGAAGGAAATTGAGGAGTGGTTGGACAAGAAGATTCACGAGTTCATGACATAGGAAAACATAACTCTGCAGGTATTCAAGAAAAGTTGGCTGGATCACTATGTGTATACAGAAATCCATGAGATCTTCTTTGCATCCTTTCCTTCTGAACTGTATGAGTGGATCACGAGGATAGCGAATAGCCAGGGAAGGTGTAAACTCAACCAATTGATAGTGTGGACTCCAGAATTAGTGCGTAGAGTAGAGGCATCAGAAGATAAGATCATGCGAGATGTGGACCATTGGATTTACTAGATAATAGGTAGATTTATCACTGAGTTTGGGATAGACATGACCACAAGCTACAGTCAAGAGGAATGGCATTTTCTCAAGGGACCGTGAGGTAAGTACATTAAATCTCTGAATACTTGTATTAAGATGTTGTTATGTGAAAATCGGGTTATGTGAATACATTAATGATTGGAACAATGTGGAGTGGAAAGTTCTACAAGGGTAGCGGGGAGTCCCTTAGTTTCACCTTCATGAGAGAGCAAGAAGGAGCTTGCTCGACTCTCTATGAGAAGTGAGGTTAGTTTGATAAGACAGTTCATTCCACAATTACCACCTCCGCCCACACCACCTCCATCTTCACCTCCACCGCATACACCTTCGCCCACACCGCCACCACCTCCACCACCATTCAATATGGTGAATTCAGTAAATTTTCCCTTTTCAAGGGGTTGGGGAATGAGGACCCAGACTAGTTCTAGTTCATGGTAAGAGCAGTGTGGGAAGTGCAAGGTGTCACTGATAACAACATTAAGAAGGCTACATTGGCGAGCTCATTGCAGGATCGTGCATTGACATAGTATATCAAGCAATCTAATGATCACCCAAATGCAGGAATAACAGAGATCCAGAATGCACTGAACAGAGAATTTAGCCAGCTAAAATCAAAGACACAGTCAGTCATCGGATTTAAAGAGATCGCTATTCTTCCACGTGAGACGCTATGGGATCTAGATCAGCGACTGAAGAGCACAATCCGCGAGGCTAATATGACGCTCATGGATGCACAACACCATGCATGGTTTGTGGCACCTTTCACACAGCACTTGAGGATGGCGCTATCATAGCAGAAGCTTTAAACCCAGGCTGAATCATTGGAAATGGTGATGAGGTTGCATGAGACACCGATATAGGATTCGGGGCTGGGAGTTCAACAAATCCACGCAACTATAGAATCTCTGCCTAGAAATGCAGATCTTGAAGTAGGATAGGGCACCGTGGTTAGAGGTGTGTGAGGAAGTATGGTGCATAAAATGCAAAGGCCAAGGCCATGACAATGACCATTGTCCAATATTCGCAAACTACTTTGCAAGAGGGGAACCAATTTTGTTGAGATCGAAGGCATAGGCAGGGCCAAGTGTGACACCCACGTTATGGTGCACGATTTGTGAGATAGGAGGAAAACACATGATGGATAATTGTCATTTGTTGCAAAAGTATACACTGGCACCCCAACAACTATTTTGTAATTTATGTAGGTCAGTGGGCCACGATGAGTGTACTTGTCATAGCTACGAGTTAATGATGGATCAGACCTTGGCCTATAGAATGCAGACAGAAATACGAGGCCTCGACCTAGATGCAGGGATAGCGTGCACTAGATTTCAGGGGCAAGGTAAAGGACGAGGATGAATGGGACTAGGAAGAGGCCGCAGACAGCTAATTGTTATAAGAGTAGACTCACTTGTAAAAAGTCAACGAGGATGTTCTTAAACAACACAAGTAAAGGACCATGTTGCTAATGTGATACTAAGAATAACTTGACAAACCTGGTATGGCTGATAGAAATGATTCAAGAGACACTACAAAATACATGACAATAGTTTTAGTTCCCTTGAACAAAAGAACAACTTGATATGACTTTTATGGTAGCCTGAAATAACTTTGTGTAAGTTTACAATGCATGAGGCATTAACAGAATCTCGATATGATTGGAAGAGATAACAAACCAGTGGAGGATTCACTCAAGAACAAGGTTATTTCTTCCATAAATTCAAACTAAGTCCCATCCTGATGGAGGAAAGACTCATTTTAACTAGTTTTTTCAAGGGATACATGACTAGCTCTTACTACCATCAAATGATGAAGAAACTATATTGTTCCCACTCTTCTTTTGGAATATTTTTTTTTCTCATTTTCATATTTAAATCTTGAAAAATAATAAAAGAATACCTATAGTATAGTGGAGAGAATGAGTGTCAAGGGAAACTGCACTAGTTCTTGGGACTGGAACATTCTTATTCTTAATGCAAGAGGGTGAATGTTGGTCATCGACACTCATGGGATGTTCCCTCCACGGAAAAGGGTGTCAAGTCACAAAGGCTAATGAGTGCATGGTTTGAACTTGCAAAAAATTCATGGTCAAAAGTGGCTTATACACAAGTCCAAATGAAGATGGTTTAAGTGCAAAAAGGGTGCAAGTGGTAGTACAACTCAACAGATGGGAGCCTCTAGGGCATCAATCTAGAATAATAGCAAAACATGAGAAGAATGAGGCTTCAATGAAAATTCATGGCAAGACTAAAGAGGACTCCCTATCCTACATAATACATGCAGCATGGGGAAAATATACTAGAGATATTCTAACTAGGAAGCCCATGGAAGGAAATTCTCTACCACTATATTATGAATTTATGAAACGGTGAGTGAGAGAGGTTAAAAAATCACAACATAGTGGGGTCAACCCTATGGCTAAATTTCATAGTATGAGGTCACGATGCATAATGTAATGGAAAAATGATATGTCTTAACCTATATGCTAGTTTATAATATGATACCTCCCACGATAGGTTAGCGATCATGGAATCGAAGAAATGGGGAAAATTATTGCTAAGTGATAAAAAACTTATTCGTCACCCTGAAAAGAACCTTTCCCAACACTTTAAATAAAAGGTAAAAAGTTCATAAAGATAAAATTATAAAGATAAAAAATAACTTTAGGAAATCGGGTTTTAAAATTTAATTATAAAATAGATTTTTGGACTCACCGAATCTCATTTTCACCATCCAAGTGTTGAGAAAATATTTTTTGGATCAAATTTGGGCAAGCGAATCTAACCAATTCCACCAACAAATCTGGAAACTACAAAATATATGTAATTCATGACCCTAAGCTCATCCATTTGATTGAAAAACTAATAATTAGATTGAAATTTTTAGTAGATTTCTTAAATTCTAAAATTATCTCTGTGTGTATGCGGGTCTAGGTTTATAAAGTCGTATAGAAAGCCCTATATGTGGGTTACTAAATGGAAGGTCATGTATATACGAGATTATCTCTTAAAAAAGCCATGTATGACATAACAAAATTAAAAACCCAATTTCTAATGGATGAAATCTCTCAATTTTCCAGGATGTCAATCATTTGGAGGGAAAGAGAACATAGTGATGTGCATAATGAAGTATTAGAAGATCATGAATGATTGGATAGATTGAATAATTTTGGTTTTCTCAAATTATTAATGATGCCCAATATGAGAGCTCAAACTCGATTATTGGAGATGTTAAGTCACTATTTGGGACCCGAAGCAAGTGCAATTCATCATAGACTCAATGCCTTTACAAAACAAAGTAGAAGATGTCTACGTAATTATAGGACTCTCTCGAAGGGAGAAGAAATCAATATGAATGGCAAGGCCAATGGGGCCCATAATATTGCTAATTAAATTGTTGCATACTATGCACCAAGCACTAACAAGGTTGGTTCATAAGTCCTAATAAAACAAATTACGAACCTGCGTATCAAGATAATCCTTTTTACCATTGATAGGATATCAAGTTAAACTTCATTACCTTAGGCCTTATGACCAGCTATGTTCTTATCAATGTAATTATGAGGCGAGTAGTGTATGACTGGTGTACATCACTCCTAGCCAACATGATAAAACAATTGACATCAGTGAGACAGGGAAAGAACAATAACTTCGGTTATGGAACCATCCTATGCTCATTTTTCTTTTAGTGTATTCTTGTGCTATGACCTGGAGTAGTATATGCCGTAATTTTTTCTAGAGATCCAAGGATGGCTAGATGGGCAAACTTGATCAGGAGGCCTGGCAAAGGAAAAATCACCCATGCCACCTTTAACAACGATTTCTTCTAACTGTGAGAGAAACAATTCATGGCCATAGAGGATTACCCATATGTAGGACTAGAATTCTAAGGGGGTGTTATTGGGAAATCTAGTGTCTATGCAGAGCTGCTAGTCCCACTAAGATGGGTAACTATCTTAGAAACAAACAAACTAAAGCCACTTTCGTTTTCCTTTATGAGAAGTAGATAGGAGAAGAGCGAAGAATACCAACCTCAATCTTTTGCTTAGTTCCTCGCTTGTTCCTTCTCCCCTCTGACAAATCTTTTCCACTCCTTCCTTGATTACCCCACTTCAAAGAGTACCTGCAAAGTCAAAGCAGCATAATACCTTCAAAGTATAGAGATCTAAAATCATAAACAATATAGGACCAAATATATATTGACCACACAAATGCATATATCATCAAACATACAAGAATGTGGAGGAAAACTTGAATATCTTTATTGATATAAATATTAGGAGAGGGTTACAACCCATTCATCTGACCCAGCGTCATCCTCCCAACACGAAAGCCCTTTTTCACATCATGAAAAGCTTAGATCACCCAACACTATGATGTTCCACCAAGAAACCAACAACACTTCCTTACAAGATACAAGATTCCAGCCTCTAGATCTCTGGGATGAGGGATCCATATATAGATGTTTGCAGGGGGGCAAGTCAGCTTCTGGGTTTTGGATTAGTGTCCTCTCTCTAATATTTCTTGGTTCCACTTGGAGATTCATGATCTCTTACTCATCCCTAGGCGAATTCAGAGAGGCAAGTGTCACAGGAGAAGTTTTTGAAAGATTCCATGATCATCCACCTTGCAAATTGTCTCTACCATTTGTCTACTCTTTCCCATCACACCCTACAGAAGGGCTTTTCAATATGCATCACACATTTTGCATGCAGCAGGTGAGATGCATCGCACCCTTAGCACTGACCAGTCTGTATGGTCCAGTTTTGACCAGTTTTGAGCAACTTTCCATGGAGAACTTCTAGGAGATGATGTAATCAGCTGACCTTGTTCCTTTAGGGTGTCAAAACAACACTTTTAGGGACTCATAAGCCCTTGGTTTATGGAAATATGTGATTGGGGTTGTAGTGCACAAATATGTCTACAATAGTTGCCCCCTAAAGCATGAGGTCGAAAATCTTTTGATGTCGGGTGAAATGCTTTATCATGAGGATCCGAGGTTTTTCGATCTGGAAGGCGACCTGTAATAAGATACAATACAATACATTATCTTCATAATATTTTCATGATCTAAATGAGGTGGGCATTCACATGCTCAGCTTTATAAATTCATTTTCTTGTACATAGGACAGACAACCATCTGTGGCAGACTGATGATTCTGATAGAGCCATCATCCTTTGATTAAGATGATCATATGTGAAATAATGATGTACATTTGATGTCTTTATTTTCCTGAATATATCGTATCCCGGATGGATGAAACTAGATCCGGGGTCTTCAAACTCATCCAATCTTTGCCCAAAGTACAATTCGATCCATGTGAAGAAATGTTCTGGAGTTGAACATGGAAAGACAGCGCCTGATTACCAGCCAATGATGTAAGCTATTAATAGGTGCGAGAGGAATCACCGATAATGATGATGACCCTCAAGGTATGATAGTACAATTCACGTGGTGTGAAAATGGGATTTGGCGTCGAAAACCATGAAAAATATTTCGGTCAAAGGCCATTGATGTAAACCTGTCGCCGAAAATGAGAAACTTGCCATTGAGGCATGCAAGCTTCAAAGTATTGAAAGGGTTGTTCCTAGGTCGAATTCCTGGATAATGAGCTGATGCTGACAAGAAGTGACCTGTCATAGGAGGTCCTTAATGAATCCCACATCTACGACACGGAACGGAGCAAATTATTTTGTGGAGGTGAAAACGATCTGATGATACAGGGTTCAGGCTGGCGGTCATGAAAGGATGAAGGGTGAAGGTATTGCAGCGGATGAGACACAAGTTGGGTTGGTGAATCCTCTGAGTGACTTCTCTTGAACATATCGATGACACTTAAATGGATGGTACGGTGGACCAATGGTGATATGACCGGTGAACGGATTAACCCAACCCGACTCAATCATGGTGATGGAGTGAAATTGTCATGTTCAAGAGTGACTTGCTACCAATAAAGTTTCTTCAAGTTTTCTTCGCAATTTTTCCCCAGTCATTGCTGACCAGTACCTCTTTATTTTTATCAAGATTGAGGAGGATAACATATGATTTTTCTATAATTTTCCCTTCAGGAAAACCCGTCGCTATGTTTTAATGAGCCTAGCAACAGTGAAACTCATTCTTGTCTGTACAGGCAAGTTTGTCACTATTGCTTTTAACGAGTTTAACGAAAAAGAAAACTCGGTCCTTTTTCAATTTTAGAGATTTTGAAAAGGGACGGAAAGGAAACTCCAATAATCCTTTTTCGTCATATAATCCCTTACGCCCGAAAAAGTATAAAGTAATATGAAAGGGATGAATTTTCGTTAGTTTTAACAAGCCGAACAAGACAAACGCTTGATCTTTTTGTGTAATAATCCCTCAGGTTCAAAAAGATTAAAATCTAGAGGATGGATAGCACTTCTGATAGCTTTAACGAGTTGGAGAGGCCAATTGCTCGGCAATATTTTCATATTTTATGAGTTAGATTAAAAGAGCTTAAAGGAGACTCGTTTTTGAGGAATGAGTGATATTTTCGAGTAGCGTCCGGTTCTAGGTAAGGTTTGGAATTTCCCAATCATGGCAGTGTTAGGAGGATGGCTAACAGAATTACTCATCGCAGCTATTCCTCAAAAGGGTAAACAATCAGATGGAGGCATATGATTGGCTAAAATAGAGTGGAGGTGATGGTAAGAACACGACCAAGGCTCAAAAGCTGATGATAATGCATTCAAAATGGTTATTTACTAGAGATTGGTTCATTTTTTAATGAGCTTAAACTTTGACAGAACATATTCTCATTCCCTGGGTTTAATTTTTAACGAGCTTTAACTTTGTGTAAAACTACTCGTGATAACGGTCATTGATATTCGAATCACCGTTAACACTATGTTCTTTCGACGGTCGTACTACCTGTTTAATTGCTCCATCAAACTGATTAGAAATGAGAATACATGTTTGAAAAATGAGTTAAAACACTAATACCTTACTTGAATGATGTGAAAAGTAATTTAAAATTACTTTTTACCCCTCATTTTACCATTTCATTTGAGCTTGAGATTGTTGGAGCTTTGGAGGTGTTTTCCCCCTTGATTTTCACTAGCTGATTCTGGGAGATTCTATGGATGATTCTTGGCACTTTCTGGACTAGGTAGGAGCTAAACCTATGCTCTTCAGTTGCATTCTTTCCTTTTTGAATTCTAAGCATGTTTCCCTGCTTTTCTGAGCCTCTATGGTTTGAACAATTCGTTCTACTCCCATCACACCCTATGTATTTCGAAAGGTGCGACGCATACTGGGCTGGCCATTGGCCAATGAGTATACATCTCACCCAGTACAAAGCTGGGGTGTGATGGGCGCAAGGAGGGAAACTTGTGCTGTATTTTTTCATGGAAATTTTGTCTGTTTTTTTCCAAATCAGGATCTTGACTCTTCTCTTTTTTGTTTTTTAGATATTCATCAGAGAAAAATGGTTGTTACATGGTGAGAATGTGAGCATGAAGAATAGCACATGGTTGCTTTACATGATTCAGGTACGATAACTACATTGCAGAGCTGTGGTTTGCTCAAGTTTTTCCGCATATCTATCATGAGGCAGCAAATCAACTTGTTGCAATATTTCCTCAATGCATGGGATCCTACCAACCAAGTGTTCCAGATCAAAGGCAAATACATCCCCTTGAATGTTGTGGACATCTATTTTTTGACTGGTTTATAGAGGCGTGGTGCCCCTCTCTCACTATCAGGTTCCGCTCGTGGGGGAAAATCCGTGAGGGATTATATTCACCGATATTGTAGAGAAGGATCTCAGCCGAGAAGGGACGGTAAGATCAACATCTGAGATGTCACTGACTGGTCCTTGAGGACTATCTTGTTCACTTTTGCTATACTGGCTGGTAGTGTGGCTCTTCACTTGGCCAACAGGTCCTATATGTAGTATGTCTTGGAATGCTTTGAATCGAAGGTGTTCAATTGGTGTGATGCAGTACTTTTGGTGATAAAAAAACAGCATACCAAGGTGAAAAATGGATGATCCAAGAACTTTGGCTATGGTTCCATTTTGACCGCTTTTGCCTTGGAGAAGATCCCACTGATGCAGCCACAGTACATTTCACTTGGTTTACCGCCACCGACTGAGCCACGGATGTAGAGATGGGTTGACCTTATGGCCCGACATGCTGGTTAGCCATAGGTTTCTTTCTCTGATGCCTTCTTCAAGTGGTTCAACTGTCAAGAGATGGTATATGCCGAGTGTCCGTATGTTGGTATGGATTTCCGAGGTGACCTAGGTTTGGTGTTGCCAGCTGGCTAGTAGTGGAGTGTTATAGGTAAAATCTCTGACCATATCCCTGTTTATTGTTTTTATAATGTTCTTATGTTTTCTTTCATCCAAGACTAATCAAAACTCATGTGTTCATGCAGATATCGAACCAGTGCGACTAGTGGTGTGCCTGAGAGCACCAGTTGCCGTTCTAGCAAGAGAGGCTGTAGGGAGGGCTGTCCTTTGTGACTTGGATGTGGCCAAGACTCTTGCAGCATTGCAAGATTAGATCGAGTGTCTTATTTTTGGTATCTTGGATGTGAGGACCGACGAGCTGCCTCTGAGATTACAATGACATACTACTGGTGTGCCAAGTCGATGGACTAGGCTTTTACGCATGATTGCATAGGTGGCGACTTGTTATCACCAGCACCATTAGACTAGGGTGCCCCCTAGCATTTTGATTTTTTTGGGTCATTTGACTGATTTTGTCTGGGACACAGAACACTATGTGTAAACCATAAAAAGTTATATATATTTTTGATTTTCGGAGCTTTATTTTGGTTAAGTTATATGATCCTGATGCAAATATTGATGAGATGCTTTTCTTTTATAAATGTCACAAATTTCTCTCTAACACATAATTTGCCAATGAATCTATTAACGTGTTTAAGTTTTTGGAAATATGTTGATATCGGATAGAATCGAACTGTCTTTCCAAAATTTTGAACCTTAGGAACATGCGATTGATAGTTGGATTCTGCACGGAATATATACTGGTGAGCTGTAGAATGACGAGCTGTGAGTCTAGCCTGACAACAAGTCAACGTATTCCATGCACAATGGCATCAGAGAGGAGTTCTATCAACGCGTTATATTCAACGATGTTTTTCATTGATCGACCAATGCATACCCCTCTGAAACTCCCTAACTCGCTGCTTGGATTAAAGATGGCCTAGGCCGCAGAAGATAGGTTCTGCGAACTACGGCTCACTCCGTCGGCATATCCAACAAATGATTCCAATAGGTTTGACATCTGCAACAAATGAAAAAGTGGATTACCTAACCAAAACAATTACTCTTAGCGAAAACAAAAATGTAACAAAAGCATATGAAGAGGTTACTATATTGAGTCAAGCATAGTAACGCTTAAGGTACAACCTGTTTCAGGGTTGCGACAATGGAATCCCATCATAGTCTACCAAATCATAGGCTCCTTTTGCTAATACGCACTTAAAAATATACGAGCCCATCCATAAACATTGGAACTTATCTCCTCCCAACTTATCGGACTCCTGGTCGTAAAGTAAGACCAAGTCACCTTCTGAGAAGACACGGGGTTTGACATTCTTGTCAAACTGCACCTTGATTCCTTTCTTATGGGCTTCGTTAGCTAGGGCAACATCATGACGAGTTTCATCCAGTTGGATTAATTCCAAGAAACAAGCCTCTTCTTCTGAAGTTCCAGGGAGAGAATCAACTGCGAGTTTGAGGGACGAGATTTCACACTGAACTGGTAAGATTGCTACGAAGCCATACACCAGCTGCAAGGGTGTAAACTGGGTCACATTTCTCACCGATGTCCGGTATGCCCACAAGGCTGAGGATAGGATCAGGTGCCAACTCTGTTTATGGACTCCAATCATCCTTTGCAACATACGCTTCAGGACTTTGTTGATTGCCTCAACTTGCCCGTTAGCTTGCGGATAATATGGAGTAGAGTTGTTGTGGGACAGTCCTAATCTGGAAACCACCCAACCATCATGTGATTGCGAAAATTCAATCCATGATCTATGACTATACCTTGTGGAACACCAAATCTAGAGACTACATGATTGAAAAAGAAAAGAGCAACCGTTTCGCCGCTGTTATTTAATGTAGGCATCGCCTCGACCCATTTTGTAAAATAGTCAACTGTGACTATGATAAACCCATTCCCCCTAGCCAAGGTGGGGTTACATGTCATAAAATCTATGCCCCATTTGGATAATGGCCCAACAATTATTATTGGCTTCAGAGGTGCGGATGGTATTCTGGTTTTGCAGTCGAAGATTTGATGAGCATGGCAAATTCTAAGTGTGGTTATGAAATCCTTGAACATTCTAGGCCAGAAGTATCGTGCTCATAAAATATTTTGTGTTGTAGCATAACTAGATTGATGCCCCCTACACGCACCTGAATGACAATCATTCAGGACCTTTTCGGCCTCCTCGTGGGTGAGGCACCTCCACAGAACTGTATCGATACCACAATGGTAAAGTGTATCACCGATGATCATGTAGTCTTTTGCTTGGTATCGAGTACGTCATTGCTCTGAGCAGGAGGTATTAGACCTATATGATTGGGTCTAGAGATAGATGATTATATCTCCATACCACGGATCGCTTGAAGATATCAGAAACAAATATTCATCCACGATTATTGCATTGGATGTTGAATCGTTGGATGATGATGGGAAGTAACACAGTAACTCCGCAAAAACCAGTGCTTTCTTTGATTTGGATTTTACAAATTCTAGATCAAACTATTGAAAAATTTCTATCCATTTGGAATATTTGCCCCCCAGTAACCGTCACGACAAGATATAAGTCATGGGGTTACAATATGACAAAATGGTAGTTTTTCAAAAGAGGATATAGTGTCGAAATCTATGTATCACTTGAACAGCTACGAGAGCCAACTTTTCAACATAGGAGTACTTGGTTTTTGTATCATTTAATTTTTGACTTAACTAATAGATCAGATGTTCAATTCCATTGTCTTCTTGAACTAAAACCATTGCTATGGTCGTATCTGCTACAACGAGATACAGGTTAAAGTCTTTTTGATAATCAAGAGCGTACATTAATGATGCTTTTATTAGGGATTCCTTTAGATCATCAAAGGAAGCTTGTGTGACCTGATCTCAGATGAAGGGTACTTCTTTTTCAATAGACCCATATAACCTTTAGCAAGTTCAGCATAATTTGTAATGAACCTCCTTAGAAATTTTGCTTTCCCTTGGAGTTTCTGAATCTGAATCAAATTTGAAGGTGGAGGCAAATTAATGATTGCCTGAACCTTACATGGGTCGAGATGAATCCCGTCCTTGGAGACTACAAAGCCAAGTAAATGACCAGAACTGACAAAAAACACACATTTGTGTGGATTGAGTCGTATATTGTAGTGTTGGCAACGTAGAAATATCACTCTCAAATGGTGCGGATGATCGGTCCGCTTTTGTGAATGAGCTGGAATATCACCAAGATATGGTTGAGCGATGTTGATGTCATGGAAAGAATAATTCATGGCCCTCTGAAAGGTTTCCCCTTCGTTCTTTAAACCAAAAGGTAGCTTGCGGTATGTGAATGTGCCCCACAGAAAAATAAATGTAATATTTGACTAGTCCTGTGGGCGGATATTTATTTGATTATACCCAAAAAATCCATCCATAAATGAAAAGATTTCACATCTGGGGCATTCATCAATTATCAGGTCAATGAAGGGTGTAGGGTAGTTCTCTTTTGGACAAGCTTGATTTACATCCCTATAATCGATGCACACTTTAATCGTTTCCTGCTTTTTCATTACAGGAGCAATATTCGATACCAAATCGGTTAGAGGAACCAGGTAAATGAAACCAGCATGGAGAAGTTTTTCAACTTCTGCCTTGATGGCAGCGGCTTTCTTGGGGTGCACCTACTGAAGTTGTTGTCGTACTAGTTTGACATCTGGATACATCTTGATTTTGTGTTCAACTATGCTCGAGTCAATGCCTAGCATTTCTTCATATGACCATGCAAAGACATCTCTGAACTCACGAAAGAGAGCGTAATATACTTCCAGTTCTGAAGAAGAACAAGATTTTCTGACATGAATATTCTCTACAGCATCTGGTTTGGTCGAGATATTTCTAGTTTGGTGAGTATATCAGCAACTTGTTCCTTAGATGGAACATACTCCAACTTGACCTTTTGTTCAAGCACTTGTCCCCAGAGAAAATGATACCTGATAGGTATGTGCTTAGTCTTTGAATGCATGACAGGATTCTTTGAAGTACTGATTGCACTTGTATTATCACAGAAAATGGAAATAGGTGGAGTACAAGTGATTTTAAGATCTTGCAATGTTTGCATCATCCAAAGGAGTTGTGTGCAACAAGATGCCATAGCTACATATTCTCCTTCAGTTGTGGATAATGCAATAGAGATTTGTTTCTTGCTGAACCAGGATACTAATCTGGGACCCATGAAGAATGCACCACCACTAGTGCTTTTCCTGTCATCCACGCTTCCTGCCCAATCTGCATCTATCTATGCATGAAGGGTGAGATCTATACCTCTAGGATACCATAAGCCATAGTTTTGAGTTCCTTGAAGATACTTGAAAATTCTCTTAACTGCTTGAAGATGAGTTTCCTTTGGATTTTCTGAAAGCTTTCCAACTATTCCCACTGCATGCATAATGTCTATTAGGGTACCTGTTAGATAGAGTAGACTACCAATCATGGATCTATAAGTTGGTTGATGTACTGTTGCCGATTCATCATTTGCACTGAGGGTGCATTTTGCCACCATAGGGGTACATAGTGGTTTTGAATCGTCCATCCCATATTTCTTCAAGATCTATTTGAGATATTTGGTTTGTGATAGAAAAATGTCGTCTTTGTTTTGCTAGACTTGTAAAACAAGAAAATATGTGAGCTCACCAAGCATGGGGATTTCAAACTCTTTCTGCATCACCAAGGCAAAATTTTCACTCATGTCTTCTTCATTGCTACCAAAGATGATATCATCAACATACAAAATAAGTATCAACAATTTATCATTGTCAACTTTTATATATAGATTGCTATCAGTTGATCCTTTTATAAAACCTTGTTGATGAAGATACTTATCCAACTGATAATACCACACCCTTGGAGCCTGTTTATGGCCATAGAGAGCCTTTTTGAGTCTGCATACAAGTTTTGGATCATTTCCAAGAATAAGCCCATTTGGTTGTTCAATATATACTTCTTCATTTAAGTCTCCATTCAGAAAGGTATATTTCACGTCCATCTAAAATACTTTGAACTTCTAAAAGCTAGAGAGAGCAAGGAACATTCTTATAGCCTCAAGTTTGGCAACTGGAGCAAAATTTTCTTCAAAGCCTATGCCTTCTTGTTGCACATATCCTTTACAAACAAGTCTTGCCTTGTTTCTAACCACATCACTATTTTCATTCAGCTTATTTTTGAAAATCCATTTGTCCCTATGACATTATTATCCTTTGGTCTAGGAACCAACTCCCAAGTGCTATTTTTTTCAATCTGCTTGAGTTCTTCCTCGATGGCCTTGACCCAACATTAATCTTTGCAAGCCTCTCTTACATTTTGTGGTTCAGTGGAGGAGAGCAATGCTAGATAGCTTGAAGCTTCTAAAATGGTTCTTCTTGTTTGTACACTTTCCTCTTTCTGCCCCAAGATTTGAGATTCTGGATGATTCTTCTGAACTTATCTGGATGGATTCTTTTCTTCTATCCTTATATTTTCTTCTCGTGCCTCATGGGTTTCTTCTTCATCATGAATCTGATTTGATGTTTATGGATAGTCTTCGCCATCTTCAAAATCTTCATATTTTACCTGCCTAGGAGTGTTTCCTTCTTCATCAACCACTTCATCAATGCTTTCACCAATTTTACCAAGTTTTTTATTGTAACATTTGTAAGCTTTGCTGTGGGGAGAGTAGCCAAGTAAAATGCCTTCATCTGCTCTAGGTTCAAACTTGCTAAGATTTTCATCAGTCCTTTTAATGTAGCATTTGCTTCCAAAAACTTTGAAGTATTTTACCATGGGAGTCTTACTGTACCAAAGTTCATGAGGAGTTTGAGTGCTATTTACCTGGACGTTTGTCTTGTTGAGAATAGTAACAGCAGAAAATGCAACTTCACCCCAGAAGGTTGCGGGAGTTCCAGATTCATCAAGCATAGCATGAGCCATTTGTTGAACTATTCAGTTCATCCTTTCTACTACTCCATTTTGCTGAGGAGTCCTTGCAGTAGAAAATTCCCTTCTTATTCCATGTTCTTCAAAAAAATTGAAAAACTCATCTGAGGTAAATTCCCCTCCTCGATCAAATCTGAGGCATTTGATTCTGCGATTTGATTCGTTTTCAACCAAAGCTTTGAATGACTTGAACTTTTCAAAAGCTTCATCTTTATACTTCATGAGTCCTATCCAACACATCCTTGAAAAGTCATCAATGAACAATATGAAATACTCTTCTCCTTGAGGTGACCTCTTCCTAGTTGGACCACATATATCGGTGTGGACTAGTTCAAGTGGCCTACTATCTGATCCTTCCTTCTCAGGGAAATTAGTTATAGCTTGCTTACCAAATTGACATGATTTGCATATTGTATTGTTTGGAATTCTGATGTCAGGAAGATCATGAACTACCTAATATTTGCATGCTTTCCTTATCTGAGAGAAGCTAAGATGCCGTAATCGTCTGTGCCATAGCCAGTGTTCATCATTCTTGCTTAGATAGCATCGTTGTTCTCCTTCATTGAATATGTATAAATTATTTGAAGTTCTTATGCCTTTGATCACTATTTTTATTGTGTCAAGCTCACGAACAATACATCCATTTGATCGAAATATTACCTCAATTCCTTGATCACACATTTGACTGACACTCAATAGATTATTCTTTAAGCCATCAACATACATAACATTTCCAGCTTTGACCTTCCTTCTCAAATGAGCATAACCTTTACCCTTTATGAATGCAGGGGTGTCATTTCCAAATGAGACCTTCTTTTCCTTTTCTAAGGAAGTATATGACTGAAGTTTTTCTTTATCACCTGTCATATGTTTCGAGCATCCACTATCAATGTAACATTTATTTTCCTATCCTTCCGCATATAAGGCTATCCCACATATTTCTAGTTGTGGTTCTTTCTTTTTCCATGTTTTGGAACTCAATGAAGCTGGTTCCTTTTGAGTTGTTTGCCGAAACCTGCTTTTGCATTCAGAGTCTTCATGACCAAAATTGTTACAGATAGAACATTCTATTTCATTTTCAAGAGCAGAGAAATTATTGTAGGTTCTTTTAATGATTCCTATCATACTCCATTGTTTTTGAGCTCCCCTACTCATGATGGTCTTATAGGCAACACATTGAGCAGCTTTATGACCAAAGTTATGACAAGAGACACATTGGCCATTGAAGAAATTCCTGCGATTATCAAATCTACCAACCATATGACTGTAGTTTCCATTGACATCCATTCTTGAGCCAGAATGATTTACCTGTGGTCGATTGAAGCTTATGTTCATCCTTGAAGTAGATTTCCCCCAATTTACTTGGTAATTTGCATTATGCTTTTGCTGGCGATTGTCAACTTGTTCACTTCTCCTTGCTGCATCAAGATAACTTTTGGAGGTGGATGGATTTTGCGCTTGCTTCTGAGCTTGAGATGCTTCTTCAGAATATCTGAGACCTGTCTTAATCAGAGGAGAATGCTGCACTTTGATAATCTCATCTAAAGTTTCAGATCCTTTAGCAAATCTAAGATTTAAGGGCTTTTGTTTTCTTAATTTCTTTTCTAAGTCCCACAATTTCACATTCTAACTCTTCATTGTGTTTATCTTTCTCAGCAAGTTGGAATGTTAGAGTATCTATAATCATATTATTTTCCTTTAAACACACTTTAAGTTTAAATATTTCTTCATAAAGACCTTCTTCATTTATAGCATCCAAGAAATCATCTTCTTCGAAAGCCATCAAAAGTCTATTATCATTACCTTGTTCATCTTCATCACTATTTGACAATCCATCACTATCTTCATGCATGTAATAACTCTTCTTATTTACATTCTGTTTTATGTTCCATCTAACAGATTCCTTACATTTTTCCAGTTTATCTTTATGAGAACATTTTGCAGCATAATGAATGACGCTTCCACAAGCAAAGAATTTGAAAGGCAGCTTACCTTTGAATCTTCCAGTTCCTCGTTGAAGGTTCTTGAAAAAATTTGATTCTTCCTCTACTTCTGATACATGTCCTGACTCATAGTAATTTCCTTTTCTTGAAGCCTTGAATGCAACTTCTCTCCTGTCTGATGGTCCTCCTTTCTCATTTCGTAAGCAGTTAGAATTCCGTGCAGTCGTGACATGGTAAGGTTCTATAGATTCTACTTTTCTTCTATGGCAGAAACATTTGAGTCAAACTTGGGAGAAAAATATCTTAGAACATTTTCAACCACAATAACTTCTTTTATTTCTTCACCCAAGTTTTTCATACAATTTACGATCTCATCTATACATAGGAAATAGCTAGCCACACTTTCATCATTATGCATTCTGAGACTTTCATATTGAATTCTAAGAGTTTGCGATTTTGCTCGTTTTACCTGTTCATCTCCTTCATTGCTTAGAATGATCTTGTCCCATATTTCTTTTGCACTTTTTAGCTGCATAACCTTGATGAGTTCTAATTGAGATAGACTTCCTAATAGAGTATTGATAGCTTTTTCATTTGTTTCATACTACTTCTTACCAGCTGCATTTGTAGGAGTTGTTGATGGAAATGTGTATCCTGTTTCCACAATATCCCAAACTTTTGTACCAAGAGATTGGAGATAGGTAGTGATTCTTACCTTCCAATAGATGAAGTTGCTCCCATCAAAAATTGGTGGCCTGATAGATGCTTCCTTTTCATAGTAGCTCATGATGATAGATCTTCCTTCAAGCGATCAAGCTTTTCCTGAAGGACCTGTTTTGATACCAATTGTTGAAAATAATACTGAAAGAGGGGGGGTGAATCAGTATTGTCAAATTCTGTTTCAATTTATACAAACATTTGCAGATCTGACTAATGTATACCTTCCAGACTTATAATTTAATTTATTCTTCAGATGTTGATCATTAATCTGTGGTCAGAACCATATAATAGTAAACAAGAAAAAATAGAGCGGACAATCACACCAAAGAACACAAGATATAAGGTGGAAACCCAATGTGGGTGAAAACCACCTACTGCAATATGTCTCTATCTTCTTCCAATTAAAAACTTATTTTTACAATGATTCTATACTGGTGCAGTCTTATACCAGCATGCAGGCTTCAACCTACAAAAGGCTACAACCTTCTCTCTTTCTCCAGACTCTCCTGGAAGGGAGCTACAACCCCCTTAGCTCTTGAACTAGCTGAGGTACTAGTACGTAGGTGCTAACCTACTAAAGGCTTTAACCTTCTCTTTTCTTCCAGGGACCACATTTCATAAATTTTCAAACTGGATACATGAATATCAATTAAACATCAAATAGATCTGTAATCAACTAACTTCCTTGTACAAATACTGTATCAATAACTTCTTAGTAAACAGCAACCAGACACCAATTCAGAACCCTGAATACTACAGTAATAGAAAAAAACAACTAAAACATATTTCAAGAAAAGTCCGCAACTTCACCAATAGAAACCTGCGGGTATCCACACTTCCGCTATGTCTGATCTACGCACCTACGCTATGTCTGATTTGTGCACCTCCACACCTCCATTTCGTCTGATCTACACACCTCCGCACCTACACTGTCTCTAGGTTGTGCACCTGCACTGTGTCTGGCCTGCGCACCTCCGCACCTATGTTGTGTCTGATTTGCGCACCTCCGCACCTGTGCTGCGTCTAATTTGCACACCTCTGCACCTGCGGTGTCTCTAATCTACACTCCTCCACACCTGTGCTATGTCTGGCCTGCGCATCTTCGGGTATAGACAACTTATCAGGCTTTGATTATACCCCAGACTATCAGATTTATAGATCTGATCATGCGCCAAAGGGATCTCGACCCATTAGTAGATCCGACTTGTAATACTTAGGTTTCTCCTTGATTCAGGTCCAGCTATGTCTCACCAACTGATCATCAGTATTTCAGACCTTATATTTCTTAAGATATTCAACACCTCTATGTGTAGACAAATGATCTCCTTTCCTTTTTATAGGCTAGGCCTTAGTCAAATCAAGGTCCAAAACCATAGAGATCCAAAACTAGGGACCCAAAACCTGGGTTCAATGCTTTAGATGCAAAACCACGGACCAAAACCATAGGATCAAAATGTCGGACTAAATACCATGGACCAACCATAAGATTTCCCATGTGAGCACGTTTTTTCTCTGCATGAAAGTCCGTGTATTTTAGGTTCACACTTTTTGTTCGGAACACCTGCGAACATGTATGCATCCTTTAAACGGCACACCAGCAGAACCTGCCGATGACCATAGCTTTGTGAACAGGAACCTGCAGATATCTCATTTTCTACTATTATGAGTATTCTGATCATCAATACTTTGCTACTAACCTACTACACTATGATCTATCGTCTGTGTGAGTTGCCATCAAGGACAACACTTGTATCATAATGCCAACACGAACCTTAGGACTTTGTTAAACTAACTATGGATGGGTTTCTTAAAATTTTAACTATATATTGGATGAGAACAAAGAAAGAATGGCTTGATCTAAATGAGGAAACATTTAAAGCTTCAAAAAATTGAAAATAACATAAAGATAATTAGTGTTCATGTCTTGAGTCAGAATAAGAGAAGGCTAAATTCATAAAGAAGCTAAATAAAGGATCAGTGAAATAAAATGGTAAGTTACCTTTCAATTGTTTCAATTATGGTAGTGTAGGTCACTTTTTTTATAAATAACCATATGCCAAGAAAGAAAACAAAAATGATAAGAAAAAAGATGAAGGAATGAAGGTATTTAAGAAGAATTATAGAGGAAAATATTTCAAAAGGAAGAGCTTCTAGTCTAAGTATGATAACAACTCTAGATAATATGAAGAGGAGTGTGAACTTGATACAAATTTAGATGGAGAGATCCTGATGGTCCTTGAAGATCATAAGTATGATCAAGAGAAATATAATATATAAGATAATGGGATTGAAGTACAAATCTATATGGAATGGAAACTTCTTACTTCCTTAGATGAAATTTACAAACTAAGGGAAAAGAACTGCAAGCAAAATGAAAAAAAGTAAGCATATGAGGAGAAATACCATGTTGCAAATGTAGTAATCTTTCATCCAAAACCAAACTTATAAGAGCCAAAGAGGATATAATATATTTTTATGAGCCAGACAAAAGAAAAGGAGAAGAATTATGATATGATTGAAGCAAAGATAGTTTCTATAAGAAAAGATATGGAGAAATATAAATATCAGATGGATATAAAGTTGAGATTTGTAAAGGGGTATAAAAATATTAATGATATTCTCATGAATCAAATATCACTAGAAATCAAGATATATTTGGGCTACAAATAAGATCAAGGAAAATTCAAATTAGAAATGAGTTCTAATACATCTAAAATAGAGGAACTTGGGAGATACTCTAATGTGCTAAATCGATAAAGGACCTAACCAAGGAAAGCAAGAAATTATGTCATAAGTCAAAAATAATAAATAAATAAATAACAAATAATAATAAAATAAATAATAATAAATAATAAATAAATAAAATAACATAAAATAAAAATGAAAATGAAAAAATAAAAATAAAAATAAAAAATTAGATCATCTTCACAAATAACAATGGAGTAGGTAAGAAACATAATCCTAAACCTTCTCAAGGTAAGAAGCAAAACAAATTCTAGTAGAGCGATCCCATGACGAAGAATGTTCACAGCAAGGTATTCAAGCCTCTTTTATGGCTATTACTTTTCATGTCATAAATTTGGTCATAAAAATGTAAATTGTAGAGCCTATAGGTGTATTATACATGTAAATGTTAGATCTAGTCATTTCTTAATGCCTATGTCCAAAAATCCCTATGTTACCAATGTTGGTAAGAAAAATGCATTTTCTCCTCTCTTTCATGAAATTGAATGCTAGGTATGCAATACCGTTGGACATAAGGAAGTAAGAGTTGGAGCAAGATGCAGTGGCCTTATAGGCAAGATAGGGAAGAAAAATTCATGAAGGCATGGATAAAGAAGCCTAAGGATGTAGAAGAGTGTGAATTTTGATTATATGCTCAAAATCAAGGAAACTAATTGCACATTGACAACTGATGTTCCAAGCATATGATAAGAGAAAAAAAAAGCTTTTGTTTTTTAATGAATACAAAATAGGAAATTTTACTTTTGGTATCAATGTATCTAAACAGATAATGGGAAAATGAATAGTTGTATGTCAGAATAAGGAATTGTTCAAAGGGGGGGTGAATCAGTGATTGTGAGATTCTTTTCTTTTTTTATTATTCTTACAATCCATTTTTATATTCTATTACTTGTGAGAGAATTCATCCATAAAGGGAGTGGACAAAAAGTTCAAACAGACATGTTCATACAACAATCACATGAGCAACACACACATTTGACATAGTGTTTTTCACGTGGAAACCCAGAGGGAAAAAACCACCAATGTTGTTGTTTGTTTATGATGCAAATTAAGAACCTACTTAATTAAATTTGTATTTGTGAGCACTGAATCACAAGAGACACTGACCCACTTTGGCTAGCAAGCATCAATTTCCAAGAGGCACCAACCTCTTCTGAGTGCAGGCTTCAGCCTACTCTTGCTACTGTTCTACTATTTCATACAATTTTAAAACTTAAAATAGAAGCATACATATTACATGAAAAATACCAAAATGGTTGGTTGCATATTCAACTTCTGCTCTATGTCCTCTATGTTCTCATGTAGTTTTTTTTTACCTGTTTCTCACAGAAATATCTTCTCACCAATCTGCCTCCTTTCTCATGGGCTTCTCAGTTACAATACCTTTGTTCAGCTCACACTATTCTTTCTAAAATAATCATCTACTTTGTGCCCTTCAGAATTTCTCTCATTGGTCTCCTCATATCACATTGTTCTACTTACTACATAATCACTCATTGTGATCTTCATGCTTAGACCTATTTGTCTCTACACACTGCTCTCACTCCTTAGCTCATCGATAGTATGCTCAACTCCCCCAATCCCTTTATTTCAAACAATGGTTTTTTGTTTCACATATGTGCACTATGCAAATAAGACTTTGCTATGTGTAACCGTACTCACCAAGTGTACTTCAACATGGATTCCCTTGTTGTTGTTGTCTGTTCTTTGATTACCCATATCATGGTATTAAATATAGATAAACCTTGGAGCTTTTTACTAATCAATTATGTAAGTCTCCATGCTGAGAAATTAATTCTCATATGACTTGCACACTCCTTAGAGAGAACCATTCTTATTTATTTCTCAATCAGAGCTTGATAGTCCTCATGGATGGCTACTATGAACTTCATTTAACTCTACCATACATGCACATGAAGCAAGAGATTTCTTCCTTCACACTATTGTCTCTATAAAATGATGTCCTCGATTCCTTTTTTTAGAGTCTTCCGCAGGTTTAGCCCTTTTCAACAATAAACCCCACTGATCTAGAATTGAATTCTTCATGACCCATACATCCTTTTAAATTCATTCTACTACCTCATTAGAACACACCATATCGTAACCTACAAAGGTGTAACATTACGATATTACACTCCCCAATATCCTTGGCACCATTTACCTTCATCTCCTTTAGCAGCTAATTTCTCATAGAACCGAGAGATGTGACCGTGACTTAGCACTATATCGGATACCCTCAGTATCATAAATTTCACAATTGAAATGTTATGATATTTCATTGTCTGATATCTTTATCTCCCTCAACACTTATCTCCCTATGTGTTTTCCTTATCATGGGACTGAGAGCTATGACCAGGGGCTTTAGCTCTATATCATAGCCCCTTAGTATCATAACTTTCACAATTGAAACATTACAATATTCCTTAGTCTTGATATCCTTAGCTCCCTTGGTGCTAATCTCCTTAATAATTTTCCTTCTCATATGACTGGATTTGTGACCGTTGGCTTAGTGCTTAGGTGTTAAGGCCTTTAGGCTCCTACTAAGGGCCATTCTTCCTTTGTTAACTGATCTATGCTCTTGGTTCTCTGAACTCTCACGAATAAGTTCCAACACAACATTGGAAGCCCCTTTCATCAATGCTTTTCCAAAAACCACTTGAGTAGGATCTCGGAGCCGATCTCATGTTGCCATGTGTCCTACTAGAGGAGGGAGAAAGAGTCCCATACAACCTCAGTTTTGCATCAATTCCTTTTTTATTCTGGATCCACTTTCCTTGGCGATTTTATCACTATCAGGCTTGCTTTATATCATAACTTCTTGAAACACCTCCGTTAAGAAACTCTGGTATTCTGATCTCCTAGAGCTCTAATATTATCTTCTCTGATATCTTGATATGTTGCTTGTGGCCTGCTCCAATGCTCCTTCTCTTATTCTCTGTTACTCTAGTCTTTGGGGTTCTGATATCAGGTCTCTGTGGGTTCCTATATCCAATAACTCATCCTTCTTGAACTTCATCAGAACATATATTTTGATCCAGGAGACCATTTTTGGACTTCCGCATAATGTTGGAAAGATCTTCCACAGAAATTTAATTCCATTTTCTACCTTTGAGATGGCTGAAACACTCTACCATGCATTTCTCCTTGACTCTTCTTCTTGTGCATGGAAAGTTGAACTCCCAGTCACCATATTCATCATTTTATGGCTTCTCTAGTAAGGCTGTTACTATCATGATTTTCTACATAAATCCTACAACAACCATGGGACTTCCATCTAGAACAAAATAGTAGCCATAATTTTGTGGCTTTTCAATAAGCCTATTACTATGATGATTCTCTATAGAGTACTGCAACAACCATGGGATTCCTCCCGAGCCACTAATGCATGCATCTGATGCCACAAGGATTCATGCTAATTTGGTTAACATCAATGCCAATAATAACACAACCACCAATAATTTTCCAACAATCTCGCCCTTTGGAATTGATGGAAACACCATAAGCTCCCCCTTAGGATAGGCATGGTATTCTCCAATGCCCCAGTAATCTTCTCCCCTTTTGATATTAATGACAAGGAATAAGTTTTGAAGGCTCCCCCTGAACCATTTCAAACTACTCTTCCATGGCTCCTACACGTTGATTAGCTACCACAACCTACCAAAATGAAGTCATTTGGAGGGATGAGATACAACCCCTATCTCTTGCTTAATATATTCAAATGGTTCTCTTCCTAGTGGCTTAGTAAAGATATCTACCAGTTTCTCTTTAGTGGCCACATATTCAAGTCTGACAATATTGGCTGAAACATGTTCCCTCAAGAAGTGGAACTTGATAGGAATATGCTTAGTCTTTGAGTGCATTACTAGATTTTTGGAGATGTTGATGGTACTTGTGTTGTCACACACTATTGGAATAGGTTAGGTCAACTCTACCTGAGTATCTTTTAGAGTTTTCTTCATCCATAGAATCTGCATACAATAGGTAGAAACAACAATATACTTTACTTCAGTAGTCAATAAAGAAATGGAGGCTTGTTTCTTGCTGACCCATGACACCAAGCATTTTCCCAAGAAGAAATATGCACTAGAGATGCTTTTCTTGTCATCAAGATTGCTAGCCCAATTAGCATCAGTGTAGGCCTTCAACTTGAATTTTGTTTCCCTTAGCATACCACAATTGATATTTTGTTATTCCTTGAAGATATTTAAAATTTATTTTGAGTTCAACAACATGGATTTCACATAGGAAAACCTTAAATCTGGCCACAAGACCCACTGCTTGCATGATTTCTAGCCTTGAAGCTGTAAAATACAACAACCTTCCTATCATTGATCTGTATGCAGTCTGGTTTACTAGAGGTATCCCATATTATTTTCACAACTTAAAACCAGTAGTCATAGGTGTGCTTACTGGCTTGCTATCTTCTAGCCAAATTTCTTCACAGTTTCCTTGAGATATTTGGAATGGGATATAAACACTCCTTGTGGAGACTAAGCAATTTGAAAACCCAGGAAGAAGGACAGTTCTTCGACCATGGACTTTCAAATTTTGTTTTCATACATTTTTCAAATTGATGCCCTAATTGTTCAATGTCACTACCAAATATTATACCATCCACATACATAACTACTATTAGTAGATGGTTGCCTTCAGACTTTACGTACAATTTTCTATCAACCGTGCCTTTTTTAAATCCTTTTTTTTGAAATTATTTATCTAGCCTTTTGTACCTAGATTTGGGAGCCTATTTTTGTCCCTACAAAGCCTTATTTAATTTTCATACAAAACGTTTATCTATGGTGAGGATAAATCCCTATGGTTGCTCAATGTAAACTTCTTCTAAAAAAGCTCCATTGAGAAATCTAGACTTCACATCCATCTTATATACCTTGATGTTTTTATGGGTGGCAAGAGCAAGAAATATCCTGATAGCTTGCAGTTGTGCCACTACTTCAAAGGTTTCTTCGAAATCTACCCCTTCTAATGGGCATACCCTTTGCAGACCAATGGAGATTTGTTCTTGATTACTCGACCCTTCTCATTCAGTTTTCTTTTTAAACCTATCTGGTTCCAATAACATTTTTCTCTCTAGGCCTTGGAACAAGTTCCCAAGTGTCATTCTTTTCAATATGATCAAGTTCTTCACTCATAGCTTTCACACATAACTTGTCTTCACTTGCTTTACAAAGATTCTTGGGTTTTATTTGCGATAACAAAGCCAGATTCATGTAACTTGTATTTCCAACAAGTTTTCTCCTAGTTTGGAGACCATGGAGACCATGTCTTTGATCTCCAAGTATTTGAATCTCAGTAGGTTCTTTCTATACATACCTGGAAGGTGCTTTTGGCCTTGGACCTTTGCCTTCTTCCTCACCATCACTATATGAATTTGTTTCTTCCAAATACGTGGATATCATATTTGAAATTTCTTTATCATCTGAGTTCATATTTCTTTTAGAGAACTTAGGTTGTGGACCTATCTCATCTACTATCACATCAATTTAGCCCTCAATATTCTTTGTTTGTTTTTTGTAACATGTATATCCTTTACTTCAAGAAGAGTACTCAAACAATATTCCTTCATCAGCGTGAGAGTCAAACCTTCTAGGATTCCTATCATTCATTTTGATGAAGCACTTTCTTCTAAACACCTTCAAATGTTTAACTGATGCAGATCTTCCCTTCCACACCTGATAGGGAGTTTTATTACTATTAGGCTTGATTTGAGTTCTATTTGACAATTATACTACTACATGTGCTGCTTCTCCCAAGAAGATGTGAGACATGCCTGCTTCATCCAACATTGCTCTGGCCATTTTCTGAAGAAGAAAAAAAATATTTCTCTTGCCTACTTTATTCTGATGTGGGGTTCTAACTACTAAGTATTACCTTCTAATGTTGTTCTCTTTGCAAAATTACTCAAACTCTCTTGAGGTGTACTATCTTCCTCTGTTTGATATTCGACATTTTTTCTTCAAGTATTCCTCATTTTCTACTTGAGCTTTAAAGTTCTTGAAGTTATTGAATGCCTCTGACTTTTCTTTTGAGATCATAATCCAAGAGGCCCTGGTAAATTCATTAATTCAGAGCATAAAATATCTTTCTCCTTTTGGGGTTTTTTCTCTATTAGGGCCACAAATATCTAATTGAATGAGCTCTAGGGGTTTGGATGAGGTGAACTATTTTATCTTGCATTGAGTCCTATTCTTCTTTCCAAAATGACATGAATTGTATATTGAGTTATCAGGCCTTGACAGTCTTGGTAATCCTCTCACAGCTCCCATATTGCTAACTTTTATCAAATTGTCAAAATTCATATGCCCAAGCATCTTGTGCGATAATCGTGTTTCACTTGTTTTTCTCAAGTATAAGTTAACCTTGTAATCGACAAACACAATTACATTATTGTGGGTTTTGATTGCTTTTCCCACCAGTTTTCCATTCTTCATTTGCGGATCTCACAGTCATTAGATCAAAAGGTCACATTATAGTTGTTATCAGACATTTGGCTAACACTAAGCAGATTTTTGTTGAGATGTTCTATATACAACATGTTTTGTGATTTTGTTTTTTTATCAAGGCTGACTACGCCTTATCCTTGATTCTTATTGGAACATTATTTCCAACGGTGACATTATTTACTTTGTCATTTTCTTTTAGCAGTAGGATTTTTTTTTTTTCACCAATCATATGTTTGGAACACCCACTATCCACATACCATTTATTTTCTTGATTGTGAGTCGATAAAGCAAGTCCACACTGCATACTCCTTTTAGTCTTTCCTTTCCATTTCTCCTTATCCTATTGGATAGTTGATTGAATAACATTTTGGAAATTAGAATGGTATTCAAACCTACTTCTACACTCATTTGCTTTGCGCCAAAAATTACTACATTTTAAGAATTTTACTTCACTTAACAAAGGAGGGAAGACATTTCGATCTGTGAGACAAGTGTTTTGAGATATATAGCTCTTATATTTTTTATATCCATGATTTTCATTTCTTTCAACTTTGATCCTTCTACAATGAACAACTTTGTGATCAAATATTTGATATTTATAACAATGACCATAAAATAATAGGCATGCCTATTGTTAGAAGTATTATGGGATTATGTATGAAAGTACCTTGGTTGTCTAGCTCATTGATTCCTCTTCCATGGCTAATTGATTCACCTTCCATGGATGGTCTCCTCTTTTCCCTGCTGCTCTTTTATCTTCATTGATTCTTCCCTGAATATTTTTCTCATAGCTCTATGGTTCTTCATATCCTGCAGGCCAAAAGTTGGTCATTCTCATAGAGGATTCCTATCTCTCTGAGTATCCCAAACCTGTTTTGATTCCTGACGGCCTTTGGCTATTTAGAATTTGATCTAGTTTCCTTGTGCCTTCTGCAATTTTTTCAATTAATCCCCTTCTCAGTTTTTATTCCCTCAATATTAGTTCTTAGAGAAACAACCTCTACTTCAAGACTCTAATAGCTCTCTTCCCATTCTTGGAACAAATATTGAAGAAATTCCTCCTTCCATTTAGCCTCTTTCAGTTTAACTTTCAACAATAAGATATCATCTTTTCATGTATATGAGATCATTTCCATATTTAACTTGAGAAACTCTTGTTTTAAATTCTTGTTCTTCTCTTCTAGTCTCTCACGGGTTTCTTGTTTTTCTTCTACTAGAAGGACTAAACTATCTTTCTCTTGATATCTTTCTCAAGAATTTCTTTCTAATAGGAAAACTCCTCATTGTCAGAGTTATAAACACCTTCCTTTGCACAGTGTAACTGTTCCTTCAGCTGCTTGTTATTCTTTCTTGGTTTCTTTATCTCATCAAGGGCACTGATGAGTTCCCCTTCAAGGTCCATTATTCCCTCTTCAAAGTCCATAGACATTTTTTCTTGGATTTTTTTTCAAAATCCATAAGTAGATACTTATTTGAGTTATTATCCAATGATTTTTCACTATCTGACTCTAATGTTAAGCTATCCTCTTTGGAGTAGAACCCATTTTTCTTAGAGGGCTTTTTCTTTTGATGCTTTTACGACTTGCTTCTGAATTTCCAATCCTCTTCCTTTCTGGACTTTGCTTTGTAAGGGAATTTGGATGATAAATTTCCAACTCTTTCACAGTCAAAACACTTAAAGAGAAACTTCCCTTTATATTTTCCTGACCCACGCTTCAGTTTTCTGGCTAGTTGAGCCAACAACTGATCAGATTCATAGCTGGGGAAGGCTTGATGATCTTTGTTCTCCTTGGCATTTTTGGATACTTTAAATATTTCTTCCTTAGGTTCAAACTTTTATTTTCCTATTCACATCTCATAGGTTGTCAGAGTACCATGCCATTGGTCCATCTAGAGACCCTTTAAATTACGATTTTCTTCAATAACTGAGACTTTGGCATTAAATCTCATGTGTAAAGATCTTAATATTTTCTGAACAATCATATCCTCCTTGACCTCATCACCAATTCCTCTAATCATATTAGTTATTTCATCAAATCTGAGGAAGTATTCTATTATGCTTTCATTTTCACTCATTCTCAAGCTCTCAAACCTCATTCTGAAAATTTGAAGTTTCACCTGCTTGACTTTTTCATCTCCTTCATGACTCTTATTAACCTTTGCCCATACTTCCTTAGCAGACTTACAGTGCATAAATTTTACATGTTTTAATTGAATAAACCCAAAGAGAATGGAATTATTTTCTTTAGAATTATTCCCATATAATTTTTACCATCTGCATCAGTGGGAGGAATATCAGGGACATTGTAGTATACTATTACTGAAGTCCAAACATATACTCCCATGGACATAAAATACACTTACATTCTTACTTTCCAAAAGGCATAGTTTGTCCCATCAAAGATTGGTATTCTACTTGACTAAACCTCTTGACTCTCTTTCCTATACATAATTCCTTATATGACTACCTTCCAGTGATTAGATTGTTCCTGAAGGAAATTTCTCTGATACCAATTATGGAAATAAGGAATTGTTGGGGGGGGGGGGGGGTGTGTGAATCAATAATTGTGAGATTCTTTTATTTTTCTATTATTCTTACAGTCTCTTTTAATATTATATTACTTGAGAGAGAATTCATTCATAAAGTAAGTGAACAAAGAGTTCAAACATACATGTTCATACAAAAATCACATGAGGAGCACACACATTTGACATGGTGTTTTTCACGTGGAAACCAAGATGGAGAAAACCACCAAATTTGTTGTTTGTTTATGATGTAAATTAAGAACCTACTTAATTACATATGTTGGTTTGTGAAAATTCACTCACAAGATGCACCAACCCCCTTTGGTTAGAAAGAACCAACATTCCAAGAGGCATCAACCTCTTCTGAGTGAAGGCACAAACTTCCTCTTACCATTGTTCTACTATTTCATACAATTTTCAAACTAAAAATAGAGGCATACATATTACAAGTAAAATACCAAAATGGGTGGTTGTATATTCAACATCTACTCTCTATCCTCTATGTTCTCATGTAGTTGTTCTTTACTTGTTTTTCACAACAACATCTCCTCAACACTCTTCCTAATTTCTCATGGGATTCTCTGCCGCAATGCCTTTGTTCAACTAACACTGTTATTTTTACAACAATCCTTTGTTGTCTTCTCTTCTACACTACCATCACTATTCTCCTCACAACACGGTTGTTATGCTTACTGCACAATCATTCAGTGTTATATCCATGCTTAGAACTCTCTATATCTACACACCTCTCTCACTCCTCAGCTCTTTGGAAGTATGCTCAACTCCCCCAATCACTCTATTGCAAACAATTTTTTTTATTTCATAGATGCACACTATGAAAATCAATATCTTTTGGTTGTACCCATACTACACAAACTTACTTCGGCATGGATTCCCCTGTTGTTGTTACGTGTTCTTTGATGACCCTTGGCATGGTATTAAACACATAGAGAGACCATGGAGCTTTCTATTGATCAACTGTGTAAGTATCCATGCTGAGAAATTAATTCTTAGATGACCTTCACACTCCTCCGAGAAACCCATTCTTATTTATTGCCCAATCAAATCTTGACAGTCCTCAGGGATGGCTACTTTAAACTTCATTTAACTCTCCTAGACATGCATGCAAAACAATCAATTGCTTCCTTCACACTATTGTCTTTGTAAAATGATGTCCTTGATTCCCCATTTCAGAGTCTTCTACAAGTTTAGCCCACTTCAACAATCAACCCCATTGATCCTTCATTCAATTTTGCAGTTGTTGACCCATACATCTCTTTCAATTTGATGTAATGCCTCATCTGAACATGCCATATCATAACTTACAAAGGTCAAACATTACAATGTTGCACTCCCTGATATCCTTGGCTCATTTTGCCTTCAAGTCCTTTAGTAGCTACTTTCTAAAAGAACCAATTGTTGTGACCAAGCCTTAGCACTATATCGAAGCCCCTCAATATCATAACTTTCACAATTGAAATGTTATGATATTTCACTTTCTGATATCCTTAGCTTCCTCAATGCTTAAATCCCTGTGAGTTTTCCTTGTGATGGGACCGAGAGCTATGACTAGGGAATTTAGATCTGTACCGCATCTCCTTTGTACCGTAACTTTCACAATTGAAATGTTACGATATTCCTCAATCCCGATATACTCAAATCCCTTGGTTCTGAGCTCCTTGAGAATTTTCATTATCATATGACCGAACTTGTGACCAATGGCTTAGTGATTAGGTGTTAAGGAATTCAAGCTCCTACTGAGGGCCAATCTTCCTTTGATAACTACTCTACACCCTTGGTTCGCTGAAATCTCATGACCAAGTGCCAACACAACATTGGAAGCCCCTTCCATCGTAACTTTTCCAAAAACCATTTTCATCAGATCTCGGAGCCAATCTCATGTCATCGTGTGTTCTACCAGAGGAGAGAGAAAGAGTCCCAAACTACCTCAATTTTGGCATCAATTCCTTTGTTATTCTAGCTCAACTTTCCTCAATGATTTTCGCACTATCATGCTTGCTAGCTATCGTAACGTCTTGAAACACCTTTGATAAGAAACTCTGATATTTAGATCTCCTGGAGCTTTGATGTTGTCTGCTATGATATCTCTATATTCCGCTTGCCACCTTCTCCGGTGCTTTAAAACCATAGTCTTCGGGGTTCTAATATTGGGTCCCTATGAGCTCCTATGTCTAATATTTCATCCTTCTTAAGGCTTCAAGTCCTGATACTTCAGCAGACACTATATTTTGGTCAAGGAGACCATTTTTGGACTTCTGCATATCATTTGAAATATCTTCTAGAGAACTTTTCAATGGATAGGGTCTGATGTAGGCTTTAATCCCCTTTTCTACCTCTAAGATGGCTACAAGCACTTTGGCATGCATTTCTCCTTAAGTCTTCTTCTTTTGCATGGAAAGTTCAACTCCCGACCACCATATTCATAATTTTATATCTTCTCCAGTAAGCCTACTATTATGATGATTTTCTACATAATGCCTACAACAGCCATGGGACTTCCATCCAAACCAACATAGAATCCATCATTTATGGCCTTTCCAATAAGCCTTCTATGTGATGATTCTCTACAGTGTACTGCAACAACCATGGGAGTCCTCCTAAGCAATGAATTCCTACATCTACTGCAACAAGCATTCATGCTAGTCTGGTTGACATCAATGCCAACATCAATGCCAATACTAACACAACCACCACCAATTTTTCAACTTTGCCTTGGAAAAGGGAAATACCAAAGCTTAGAATGTATTCTATGTAGATGGTATTAAACATAATTTCTTAAGTGTTTGTTGGATGTGTGACAAAGGATATGAAATTATATTTAGGTCAGATGGCTCTAAAGTAAAGTTTCTAGATTCAAGGAAACAAATAGTGAAGGAAGTTACAAATTTAATAATATCTATGTTGAATGGTGGAAAATAAATTTATTATATGGAAAAAATGCATGAAATTTGGTTATGGCATAAGAGATTAGGAAATATCATCTTTGATCATTTCTTCAAACTAAACAAAAAGGAGGTAGTGCTAAATATGGCAAAATTCTAAAGCCACATGACATCATTTATAATATATTTTCAATTTGGAAAAAAAGCATAGGTGCAATTAAAAATACAAGAGAATTTTATATCAAGGTCATTGGAGCTAAATCATACACATATTTGTGGCACCAACAGAAGGAAATATCCATGAGGTGAGAGGTATTTCACTCTCATAAATGAATATTTCATAAGAATGACTTAGGTTGGATTTATTAAGGAAAAATATGAAACATTTGAGAAATTTAAAATATTCAAGGCCCAAGTAGAAAACGAGATGGATTTGAATATCAAATGTTTGGGATCAGAATGAGGGGGAAAATTCAATTCAAATGAATTCACTATTTTTTGTGAGAAGCATCAAATTAGGAGGAAATTCTCGGTAGCAAGGAATCCATAGCAAAATTACATTGTTGAAAGAATGAACAAAACAATTGATGAATGTTATAGCATCATTGAACACTCTTGTACACCTGATGTTCTTATATGGACTTGGGCAGTCCTTTTACCCTTGTAGACTTGAATTTATATTTAAAATTAAATTTCTAATTCCGTATGTGACTCTTCCCAAAAAAAAATCTGTATATACGTGGGTCCCAGAACACTATACCCACGTATACATTTTTAAATATCAAATAAATAAATAAAATGTTATTTTTCAAGCATGGTTTATGAGTTTTACTGAGAGCCCACCTACAAAATCCTGTGGCCTAACTGAAATAACCAATTTGAGGTGGTATATATACACCCCTTGGGTAGGCTTAATTCATGGAAGAAGAGAGATATCAATATTATAATCGATTTCCCCCAAATCAAGTATGATTTTCATATGCCTCTTGCACTCCTAGAGTTTAGGAAACCTTGGTTTCCTTTGCAGATATGCTCAGTCTCCTTATCTATTATCCTCTTGCATCTATTATAGAGGATTTATTTGTGGCTCAATCTGGATGGATCTATAGGAAGGATTCATGAGTGCCTTTGGTCTGGATCAGGTTGTGTCTATCCTATATTTACTGATATTCATTAATAAAGAAGGTTATGTTTTGTTCCTGATATATGTTGACATCTTATGAATGATAGTCTAAATTGTTATTTATGATGATCTGACATATTATTATGCACACACTTTAAATTATATATTCTATATATGCTTCTTTGCCTGATTTGTTGGTTTGAACATCTTGGAGGAAGTAGAGGATTTGGAACTTATGTAAACATCTTCAAATGTAGGACTCCCAAGTACATTCCTAACTCTAAATTTAATAATTCAAGTGTTTGGCATACTAGAATGTGTGTTATTTATTGATTGATCTGTTCTTCTTTGTTAAGGTTTTAAACCCTGGCAATAGGGATTATTTTCCGCCAACAAAATTGACAATTCCATTGGGGAATGCCACCAGGTTTTCCTAAAAGGGTTGTTTTCTTCGATATGGGTTTTTAGTCTATTGTTTCCTAGTTTTTTCATCCTTTTGAAGTCTTGAGTAATTTTTCCTTTCAACCTAATATTATATATATGGGCTTTATTATTTTTTAATTTTTTACTCATTTTTTTCTATACTTGTTTTTTGTTGTAGACAGTGCCATACACATGTAGATGCTTCCCAAGAAAACCATGTATGTGCTTGTTTATTCATTAAAAATTGAATATATATGCATAATTGTGTCTAAACAGTCATGTATTTATCTGAAAAAATGAAAAATTTTCATTTCTTGAATTTTTTGAGGCCTTGACCAAGTTTCATTAAGATTTTTTGATCTTTGTGAGGTCTAGAATCATCCTGGTAACTGCTTCTCCTAATTTCTTTCTACTTGTTGGATAAATGCCTAAACTATGGTTTTGATATTTTGAAGCTCTCTGCATGTAAAGTTGGGTTCTAGGTATTCCTTGTGGAGTATCTGGATATTCTATGGCTCTAGAACATATCTCTATTAGTGTTGAAGTTATTAATAACCCAATCTTGATTTTTCTTCTTTTATAACCTAGAAGTTGGCACTTTTTTCTTTCATTTTCTTATTTTTAAAAAGAGTTTGAGATTCTTTAGTGAATGTGATATTTTAGTTCTTTGAATCATTTTTAATTCTCTCAGTCTCTATTAGGAAAAATACTAAGAGTGGGGGTGAATCAGTGTTTACAAATCAATAAATTTTTACATTTCATATTTAGATTTTGATATGCGACTTTACATAATTGAACATATGTGTGCACGCGATTGTTCTTAAGACTATAAGTGTATATCCAGTGAACTTATGATTCAGTTAATTCATCATATGTTTGTCTTTAGCTAGTGCATTATTACTTTATTAACCATTATATTAACATTAACCATGTGCTGTAATAAATAAACCATCACACATAAGCAACACACATGAACACCAAGATTTCAGATGGAAAACCAATGTAGGAGAAAACCACCTGCTATTGTTGTCTTTGACTTCCTTTTAATATTAAAATTTGTTTATAATCTTGTACTGGTGCAGATTCATACCAGTACACAGTCATCTACTTGTAGAAGGCTACAACGTTCTCTCGTTATACAACTTCTACAGAAAGGGAGATACAACCCCCTATCTCTTGTACTAGTTGATATGTTTACCAATACATAGGCATCAACCAATAGAAGACTACAACCTTCACTTGTTCTCCAGCTACTACTAGAAGGGACCTAAAACCCCCTGATCTAATAACCAACCACTACTGGCAAGAAGCTTCGACTTCCTCACTGAAGCCTCCAACCTTCAACATCCTCTAGGGACCATGTTTCATAATTTTTCAGAATAGATACTCCTGGTAACAACACAATATGTAGGCCATGTTTCATCAAATTTCCATATTGGACCCATCAGTAACATTGAAAATCAAAATCCATCACCACTGAAATACAACTATCAAATACATCTACATAAACCAATCACTGAAACCCAAACATCAATCTCTAATATAACTCAAACCCAATCATCAATCTCTAAATCAACCACAAATGAATCAATCAATCACTGAAATCGTTGACATAACCAAATCATTCAATCATCAATTTTTTAATCAACCACAACTGAATCAATCAATCACTGAAAATTCAATCAACCAAAACTTAATCAAAATTCAACCAATCAACTAGAACAGATACATCACGGTTAACAATACATAGATCTAAGCCCATAACACTGCAAACTAGAACCAATTGTAACCTAAAAAATCATATGTCAGAATGTATACACTACTTCAATGAAGACAACCTACATGTATACGCTACTTTATGTAACCAAACCAATGTATACCTCTAAAGATACTGAATGGAAAAACCTCTAAACCAAAACCTAAACCAACTAATGACATTTTGAATATCTATTGTCATATTATAGATTTCTAAACAAATAGAAGCAAAGATCACCCTTCTTACTCAATCAATCAATCAACCAGACTCAATCTCTTTATACGATCAGTTTCACTTTCAGATCCAAATAAGACATCATTGAAAAACAATATTAAAACAATAAGATTGATCAGATAGATCAGTCATCTCTGAACAACAAGCTTTTCTTCTACATATGCTACTTGGAAGTGACGAACCTGTGTATCCACTCCTTCACCAAGGCAAACCAATGTATAGATATACAAATGATAACTTATAACTTCGTAGCTATTCTAGACTTCAGATATACCCAGATCATAGCATATAAAGGATAAAGCATGAGTTACCAATCAGATCTAGGCTGTCAATTATCATATAATACAATGATAAGTCATCTCAGGTCTTATGGTCTTGATCCATCATTAGATCTCATCCATCATCAAACACTCAGGTGCATAATATATTCAATACTTTCACACCTTCACACTTTGCTCTTCACCTCCTTATGTAGTTTTAACCTTTTATCAATACCTTGGACCAAAACAACACCTAGAACCTATGGTATTCTTAGATGGGATCAAGTAATCATTACTCCACTCAATATTGTGGGTCGAGACCATGGTATTGATCCTTGGTATTCATTAGTCTTAATTTTCCATCCCATACACGTGTTTCTTTCTATGAAAGTGCATACATATGTATATGCTCCTTTTGTTATGTGAACCCACTTGTATATGCTACTTGGACTAGGTTAACCAACGTATACAATTTAATACAACTTAAAACATTATGTTTCTTCAATTGCTTGATTCCAATCTGTAATCCTTTGTTCCATCATCATGTTCTTATGTACCATTACTATGTTACCTCTTAATTGGGTTGTTACAATGTGAGTTGCCATCATACATCACTTATAAACTGATTCCTCTGAACAGCACTGCATTTTCTCACATTTGTAAACACAACTACCATGTATTTTATCACATCTTGTTTATACCTTTATCAGGTAGTCCATTCATCAAATAGGTTGTCATCAAGGACAAATCATTAGTTAGGATGCTTATCAAGAACAACACTAACAAAATCTCCCTGTATCAAACCTTTAACCATTATTCTATTCCATCATTATGTCACCTCTGATATCTATGTGTTCCATCATTCTATCATCTATGATATCTTTGTGTTCCATCATTCTGTCACCTCTGATATTTGTCCTGTAGATTCATCTAGTTACCATATGCAAGTGAGTTTCCATCAAGGACAACACATGCATCATAATGCCAACAATCTCCCCCTTTGGACTTGATGGCAACCACTTTGGTGTTTGGTCACCACAACCTGTAAATAATGTCAAGCCAAGAACCAAGTTACTCTCCAATCATCAAGCTACTAGACAGGCACCAAGATTTTAAAAACACCAAGATACTCTCCCCCTTTGACATCAAGGGCAAAGGGATAACCAATTTAAAATAAAGTCTTCCAAATCCCATCTGGTAATTATGCACATTGATCATGCTCCCCCAAGGCACATGTTGAATTCTTTGATCAAACTCCTGCTTAGTACATGATGAGATGCACTATATCCTTCATGCTCCCCCTAACCATATGCGGAGTCTACAAAAATATTTTCGAAATAATAACATGACTCTATGACTAAACTATGTGAGTATGACCTTCCTATCACCAATGACTCATACATATTGTTATCCTCCTGCTGCAGCAGGTTATTCATCTTTCATGATTGACATTTTTACATGCCAAATATGTCATACTTTGCATGCTACAATGTTCCATATTTGCTACAGAGGCCAAAGAAGGATGCCATGAGAGTGTACTAGCCTAAATGTCACTGTTGTATTCCAATTTTGATGTGCTATTCCATTTTTAAAGAATTTTCACTTAAAGGGAGGTTGAAACAGTTTAATCTTGGTCTCCCTAGGTTTCAATTTCCTGTTGCAGAATATAGAGAATCATTATCTATCCAAACAACTTAATCTTGGCAGATTCTTAGACATGTAGAGAAGCAAGGGTGCTCAACAATCTAATCTGAGCCCCTGGATGAAATAATTATAGATGTAGATAGGAGGACAATAAAAGAAAAGTTGAAAAGCTGGGTTTGATAGTTCAAGTGCACCCAAACCAAAAGAAAAAAAATGCTAGGTAAGTAGGCTAGGTAGGTAGTTTTTAGGTTGTAGAATGTTGATTTGTGATCAATTTCATGTTTTCAAGTGTCATATCTATTTAGGTCACAATTATCAGGCAGTTTTCACATGGAGGAGCTCAAGCGAGGCATGTCTAACTCCCCCTTATTCTTATTTCCCAAATCACTCACTAACATCCCCTTGAGGACCTTGGTATCTGCCCAACCAGTCCTATTATACTTCATTGTTGTAAAAACTAAGTCAAGCTTTGACTTTCTTCAGTAAAGAGAAGCCACATTTCTTATGTAAAAGTAATTTCTCCGCAGTCCATTCACTTCCTATGTCTAATTTTGAGTTCACAAACTTAGCCTCTCCCTTACACTTCACCTCACAAGTTCATATTAACTTCTAATTCTATTTATTAGCTCCCTAAATCATTTCCCTATCCCCTATTATGCAAAAAACTATATAAAATCCCAAAAAATATTACATATTCCCCTCCCCTTGGCACTATAGTGATACTTATCAAACCCGAGAAGTAGTAGTCCATCTGGGGCTCCTACTAACCCATCCACTTCCTAAACTAGAGTTAGTTTGACATCTGGTCACACTAATAACCATTTACCCTTAACCCTAACCCTCCAAAACCCATGCTCCGCCCTTCCTCCTAAAGTCTCGCATGTAAACATTTGATCCTGCTTATATATAACCCAAAACCCACTTTTCTAAGGTTTTTTCCCCTCCACCGAATTAAATAAAAATAATTAGCGCGCAAGCCCCGTCCTTATTGCTCTGCCACCCTACCTATCCCGTCGCCCGTTAGATCTGGCGCACCCTAGATCTATGGTGGGCAGTTCTTTTCCCGCCCCGATATGCTGAGGGTTAGCGTCTAGGAGATGGGTGGTTTTCCCATCGTACTCCCGCCACGCATCACCCTCCCGGCTATGGCGGAGCCCCCTCCTCCGAAACTGCTTCTGCACAAAAGCGGTGTGCCACAAACCAAAAACCACCTTGCATTGTATGACATCATCGCCAGGTCACCCTGCCACGTCACCCCGGCAGGTCAAGTTGCCACTATGTTGTATCTTCACCACGTCATCACCCTGCCATACTGCCATGTCACCTCGCTGACGTCACCTCTGTACTGGGACCCACTGCTGATGTCATGCTGACGTCACATGTCGTACCGTTGATGTCGCCTGTCGTACCGCTGACGTCATCTACCGAAAGGAAAGTGCGTGAGTGTGAAATCGATGCTTCGGAGGCCCGAAATCAAGTTCTGAGGTAGTTTTCAATGCGTGATTAACACTTAGTGCTAATCGCACATCACTACGGGAAATAGGCCAAAATGGGGAATCTTTATTCTTAGCAGTTGTTTTTGCCTCGAAAGGGCAGAAAAGGACCGATTTAATAGTTTTTAGCATATCAACAGAGAGAGGGAGTCCCAATTCAGGTATTAAAGAGTATCAGAGGAGACAAAGCCCAATTTAATGCCAAAGAGTATCAGTGTTGTGGCAAAGTGTATCAGTCATCAATATCAGTGGAGAACTTAACATCAAAGCAAAGGAGCATTAAAGACCATCCAAACAAAGTCAATGAATACCAGAATAGAGTTAAAGGCAATTAAATCTGACTCATATCAGATTCAATGAGATCCAATGCCACTCAGCAGCAGCAGAACTGCCTAAGGAGGTAATTCAAGTGATTTAAAGCCTAGACTTTGCAAAAATAGTGTATGAAGACACATGAAGGCAGCGCTGCAAATCTCAAAGCACAGTAATTGAAGAAGCAATGCATCGAGCCACCAAGGAAACCATATTAATTCATTTTGATCTGGCTGCCTCCAGCGCAGCTCAATAGATATTTACTTGCATTTAATTTCAGCACAAATTTAGGTTTAAAAGGCTTTTCCCACAGACCTATTTAGGTCAGCTGTAATAAATACTCTTAGATATTTTCACTATAAAGACAACCCTGAACAATGTAATAGGGGTTGGGAGGTTGGTTGGTTGATTAGTTTGTAAATGCACTCCAAGAGAGACTCGCTCTATATCTGACATGTTTTATATAATCAAAGATTGCTGAAAGCTTGGAGAATGGACTGTCTGATGTGTTGTTAATATTTCTGAAGAGTGAATGAGTGAAATATTGTGTTGTTTTTGAATCAATAAGTATTCCTTACCTCTGTTATTTCAATTTCACATATGCTTAATTCACAGAACAAAAGTCTGGTTTAGAATTTTCTTACCCGCACTCTATGCTCAGCTTTTGTGGCTTCTTAATGTTTTCCTCTTGATTTAGGCATAAATATGGATTCCTTCTCGCTCATATTTGATCTATTTCACATATGAATGACTGTTATCTGGGAATTCTTAGCTGCTCCCAGGTAGGGCTCCTTTATCTTCCCTCTGCTAACTTGATTGAGAGATTCTTTGTTGCCTCTCATTCCTTAGCCTTAAATCCATCTTCATTTAGCCTGAGTATTGTTTCATGAGCAGCTACCTTGCCCCTCTTTCCTCTTATGACCAAGAAAATGCACCAGCAGTCTTACTCCACGACTCCATGCCTAATGGTTTGAAACTTGTCACTCTATGCATTGCCTCTCTACTTGAAAGAAACCTCCTTCCACCCAAACACATACAAAACCCCTTGAACCCAATAACTAGCCTAAAATCATCATCAACACAGCTAAATCATCAAGAGAGAGCCCTCTCTGATTGCAGGTGGGCTAGAACTTGCAGTCCAAATATTGGTTTGTGGTTACCTCGGCTGTATCCCTTCAAGAGCTTAGGGTTAACCTGAGTGTTAACATAATGGTGACTCCACGGGGGAACTCCTCAGAATAACTCACAAATCCAGTCCAAAGCTCTACTGAGGAAGAATCTGACCTTTAAAAAGTTTCTGTTCAGCCTATATTGTTAGAAAACTTCCCAAAAAAACAAGCTAGAAGCTGGCTCCCAAAAAGCATTCGCGTTATACAAGATCAAATCCAGACCCAAATCCCCCAGCTGTTTTTGAAAATCCCAATATAATCCCTAAGATCCTTAGAAAACAAGAGAAGCAAGAAGATCTTTCTGATACCATTCCTAAAACAGTTCAGCCAAGCTCTGTTCCAACCCCTGTCAAAGTTTTTTTTCGTTCAAACCCTACTTCCCCTTGTTCATCATCTTCTTCTCCAAGTACTGTTTCCACACCTCCGTTCACTACACATACCACCACTACTACTCCTATTATCCCAGTCCTTCCAGTTGTTCCACTTATCCATGTTGTTCCACTTATCCCTGTTAATATGGCCAACAGATATGCACCTTTACAGTTGCCTGCTAATCCCGGGGCTATGCCTCAGGATTACCAGACTAAAATAACTTATTTTGATGGCACAAGTGCCTGCATAGCCCTTCAACACAAAAAGAAAATGCAGGATTAATTTGAGAGCTATGAGATTGATGATGGTAGTGTGAAAATGAATATTTTTGTCCAAAGTTTGATAGGTGATGTCAGGACTTGGTTTAGAGCACTCCCAGCCATTTCCATAGCAAACCCAGACGCCTTATATCAGGCATTTATCAACGGATGGGAGAAAAAGAAAGACCCCTTGCACATATTATCTGAATATGACACTATCAAAAGAGGCCTTCAGGAGACTGTCTTGGACTACTGTGCAAGGTTTAATAATGTTTATAATGCAATACCACAGAATTTAAGACCCCCACTTGATCTTTCTTTGTACAAATTCCCTGATGGTTTTGATACCGATATGGCTTATCAGTTAAGGGAAAGAGCCCCTCAAAGCCTTGCAGAGATGAAAAATGTTGCTGTTAGTGTGGAGGCAAACCTAATTGCCAAAATAAATAGAGCTAGAACTGAGAGAAGAACTACCTTTAAGGAAGAACCCTCAACCTTAGACCAAAAACTAGATGCTATTATCAGTGGCATGCATAGGCTAGGAACTAGAGTGGAAAGTGTTGAGAGGAAATCATCATGGGAAGGACAACAACCCAACACCATAAGGAACCCAAATTTCAGGAAACCTCAGAACACAAACGCTGCTAGATCTATCCCGGACTGTGATATAAGACCTCCTTTCCAAGAAAACTACACAGAGGCATCCACTTCTAGTGAGCCCATAGAAGAGACTCACATGAACTTGATAGATTCAAAGAATGAGCAACATATTTTTCTCACTCAAGAAGATAAATACTACCATGATGTAAATCAATTTCAGACTAAGTCTGGAGAGTCTTTTGATTTTAAACAAGGCTATGATTCTGATATGTATGAGGTCCACAAACAATATAAGCTGAGAACAAGAAACATTGATATCCCTGCACCTAGCAAAACAAAAGAAAGCAAACAACCCAACAAGATTAAAGGCAAGGTTATCATAACAGAACCAACTGATATTTCTATCCCAAACCCGCACCAAGTGACTGTAGAGGACATAACAGACATACAACCTCCTATTGATCAACCTCTGCCTCCTTCTTCCTCGAAAGAAAATTTGAACAACAACCCTAAGAATCTTCCCAAAATAGAAATACTACAAAGTGTCATTCACCATAACGCAGATAGTCAAAAGGAAAACACAGAAAATACTCTTGAAGAGGAGAAATATACTACTGCTAACACAAAGATTCCATTGGAGAAACCATTTAATTTAGAAGAAGACATTGGAAAAATTAAGATATCCATCCCCCTCTCAGAACTTGCCAAGCATGATGTTTATAGGCAACAAATTCAAAGGCCACTTCAAATGCCAGAGGTCAAGGATGATGTAAATGTTTTAGATGATACCCCTGAGCTATTGTTTAGTCCAGAAGTTAACGGAAAATCAACATATGGATCTGTTCCACCCTTTTATGTCAGTCTGCACATACATGACAAAATCTTGCATAATGCTATGTTGGACTCAGGTGCCTCACACAATCTTATGCCCAAAGCTGTAATGGAAAAGCTGAACCTTGATGTCACAAGACCCTACAAATATCTATACTCCTTTGACTCAAGTCAGGTCAAGTGTTCAGGCTTAATCAAAGACCTTTGTGTGTCTTTAGTCCAATTTCCCAGCAAGACAATCCTAATGGACGTAGTAGTTGCTGACATTCCAACAAAATATGGGATGGTCTTATCAAGATATTGGGGACAAAAACTCCAAGGATCCCTCCAACTTGACCTCTCTTATGCCACTATTTTTTTCTTTGGGAAACCGAAGAGACTGTATAGGGAAACACTGATGAAGTATGTGGTAAGTAGTGAGGAAAATCCCCAAAATTTCCCAATTTACTCAATCCATTCTGATATCGATTCATTTATTCTTTTTAATGAAAACACCAGTACTCCAACAAAGGAGAAGCCTTTAGCTTTAGAGCTAGAAACATGCACAAACGAGGAATCGGTTGCCCATGCCCATGAAATGGCCACAACAATCAAGGCAACCAGTAAACAAGAAGAACCTCCCCAAACAGAAATTTTAAATCTGTCCAATCCTAAAATGACTGAAACTCTTAATACTAACCTCAAGCAAGAAATCACATGGTATTTGGAATTTGATGGTTCTGTTAACAAGTTCGGAGCAGGGGCAAGGATATTGATTCATAATACACATGACAATCATGCAGAAGCCCATGCCTATAGACTAAATTTAAGATGTACCAACAACATGGTAGAGTATGAGGCTCTCCTCTTAGGCCTAAAATTGCTCAAAGTTCTAGGAGCCACAAAAGTGTCCATTCTAGGTGACTCTGATTTAATCATACAACAAATGAAAGGTAACTTCATTACTAATGATAATAGAATGAGGACCTATAGAACTGCTGCCACAAAAATACTCAATTCCTTCACCGAATCCGAGCTTGCCAAGATTTCTAGAAACCATAACATACATGCACATAGCCTAACCACTTTTGCTAGTACATGCAAGTTTCCCTTTGAGCCAAATCATCATTTTACTGCTGAGATAAAACATAGGCCTGCAGTCCCCAACAATATTAAAGATTGGCAAATATTTGAAAATGATGCCCAGATTAACAATTTCCTCACTCTTGAGGGCAAGTTTTCAAATTTAAACATTGACATGGAGGCCATGAACAATTCCAAACAACAAACAAATGAAAATAAGCAGGCTGTAATAGCTGCAACAACAAAACAAATCCTTAACCCAACTGTTTTTTGTAATGCAAACATAGAAGAGCTTAAACAAATGCATTTAGATGAAAAAACCAAAGTAGAAGCCGAGTTCATTGATCTAAAGAATAACTTTTTGCCTGCTAGCCTCACTCCATTAGAAGACATGTTTGATGATAATGATGTGCCCAAAAAGCCAAAAATGGAGCCTTTAGATGTTGCTATAGAAGAACACAATATAGGGACAACAGAAAAACCCAAAATGATTAAATTGTCCAAAAATCTACCCCCTGATCAAAAACCAAAGTATGTGGATTTGTTCAAAGAGTTACAAGATGTATTTTCTTGGAGTTATGAGGACTTGATGTCCTATGACACCTCAATAATTCAACATACCATCCCCTTAAAACCAAATCAAAAGCCCTTCAAACATAAACTTAGAAGAATTAACCCTATGCTTCTTCCCCTCATTAAAAAAGAAGTGAAGAAAATGTTTGAAGCAGGTATCATAGCACCCATCAGATTTTCTGAATGGGTATCCAATCTGGTCCCCACAAGGAAAAAATCTGGGGAGATTAGACTGTGTATAGACCTAAGAAACTTAAACCAGGTCTCTTTAAAAGACCACTATCCTTTGCCTAAAATGGAACACATCCTACAAAGAGTAGTGGGGTCATCTAGAATCTCTTTACTAGATGGATTTTCAGGTTTCAATCAAATAATTGTTCACCCAAATGACCAAGACAAGACAACCTTTACCACACCCTGGGGAACATTTAAGTATGTTAAAATGCCTTTTGGGCTAAAGAACGCTGGTGCCACCTTTCAAAGGGCAATGGATATTGCATTTTCCAAGGAAATCCATGAATTCCTTGTTGTCTATCTTGATGACTTAACCCCTTTTTCCAAATATGATCAAGAGCACCTCAAACATTTCAGGCAAATCTTCATGACATGCAGGAAATATGGCATTTCCTTGAACCCCAAGAAGTCCTTGTTTGGCCTTGAGGAAAGTAAGTTGCTAGGCCACATCATTTCAAAAGACTGTATCAGAATTGATCTTGAAAGAATTCAAGCAATCCTTCAAATTCCATACCCAAGAAACATAAAAGAGTTGCAAGCATTCCTTGGAAAGATCAATTTCCTAAGGAGATTTATCCCAAATTTAGCCGAACTGATAAGACTGTTAAGCAACATGTTAAAAAAGGATGCCAAGGTAAGATGGTCTCTTGAAACCAAGCAGGGTTTTGAGAGTATCAAAGCTACCATGACTCAAACGCCTGTCCTTAAAATTCCACAATTTGACAAAGATTTTATCATTTTTTCTTTTGCATCTGAGCACACTATAGCGGTTGTCCTTTTGAAAAAAGATGATCAAGGAAATGAAAAGTCAATTGCATTTTTCAGCCGAGCCTTAAGAGATGCGCCCTTGAAGTATCAAATTATGGAAAAGCAGGCCTATGCCCTTGTCAAGGCTATAAAAGACTTCAGAGTTTATATTCTATATTCACATGTGATTGCCTATGTCCCAAACTTTGTTGTAAAAGACATATTAACTCAAGAAGGACTAGAAGGCAAAAGAGGCAAGTGGATTACCAGTATTCTTGAATATGACATTGAGATAAAACCCACAAAGCTGATAAAGGGACAAGGTTTAGCCAAGCTAATGTCAGAAACAAATTTTCAAGCCTTAGACATCAACCAACTGGACAATGAACAGGAGCTGGCGACTCCACAGATCAGTGAAACCTTTTTACAATCCCCATGGTATGCTGATATTTGTTATTTATTGTTAAAACTGTGTGCTCCCCTAGGATTGTCCATAACCAAGAAGACATTTTTAAAAATGAAAGCATCAAAGTTTTGTGTCTTAGATGATGCCCTGTTTTGGAAAAATCATGAAGGAATTTTACTAAACTGTTTAACCATAAATGAAACTAACAACGTCATGAAAGAATTCCATGTAGGGGACTATGGAGGGCATCTATATTAGAAGTCCACTACTGACAATATTTTAAGGGCTGGTTATTATTGCCCCTCTCTATTTGCAGATGTCAAGAAATTTGTTGTTTCATGTCACAAATGCCAAATCTTTGAAGGGAAAAGAAAATTGTTGCCTTTTCCCCTTAAGCCCATCTCAACCGAAAAACCTTTTCAACAATGGGGTCTTGACTTCATTAGAGAAATCCATCCCTCTTCTTCAGGCCAGCACAAGTGGATTTTAACAACCATCGACTATTTCACCAAGTGGATTGAAGCCATCCCATTTAGGCAAGCCAATGACTCCACTATTATCCGATTCCTTGAGGTTAATATCCTTTCCAGATTTGGATGCCCTGAGAAAATCATCACTGACAATGCTGCTACCTTCAAATCCAAAAAAATGATCAACTTCTGCCATAAATTTCACATTACCTTGGGCCACTCTACAACCTACTACCCTCAAGGTAATGGCTTGGCTGAATCCTCCAACAAAAGGCTCATCAACATCATAAAGAAAGTGTTGGAAGAAAACAAAAAGAACTGGCATAGGAAGCTCACAAATTCCCTGTGGACAGATAGACTTTCAAACAAGAGATCCATTGGGATGAGCCCTTATGAGCTAGTATATGGCATGGAAGCCAAATTTCCTTCATCTTAAACTGTTACAGGAGATTCAGGCTGAACCAAATGACATTCAAAGAAGAATTAATCAGACCATTCATCTTTGGCAAAGCAGAGAGCAAGTGTATGACAGAGCTCAGATTTTGCAAGAGAAACTCAAAAAGATGTATGATAAGGGAGCCAAGGCTGAGGATTTCTGTGTTGGCAGCAAAGTTCTAAGGTGGGACTCATGAAAAGAAGACAAGGGCAAACATGAAAGATTTTATTTTCTTCAGAAAGGTCCATTCATTATCAGCATTGTGCAAGGCAATAACACATATTTCCTCAAATCTGTGGATGGCAGCATAGCTGAAGAGGGCCCTGTAAATGGCTGAATGTTAAAGCATTATCATGATCCCTTTTGTTGAAAATAACCCAGCGGTATCATGTCTATACGTAAATATTTGTATATATCAGCACTTTGTTTTATTTTTGTGTAACAGTCTGGATGATAGAGCACGCAGAAGAAAGCAGGCAGTGTTTTACAGTTCACAAGCAATTCAGTTGAGGGAAAGTGTTGTTCTCATTCCAGAGTTTCAAGGGACTAACAATCAGCACTAAGAAATTTCAATCTACAGCAACAATAGAAGATCAAGGCAGTCTGACCTGCTATTCTTGACTTTTCACAAGGAAAAGCCATCCCCAAGTGGAGCCATTGTTAGCCTCCTACTGCAGCAAGTTATTCATCTTTCATGATTGACATTTTTACATGCCAAATATGTCATACTTTGCATGCTGCAATATTCCATATTTCCTACAGAGGCCAAAGAAGGATGCCATGAGAGTGTGCTAGCCTAAATGTCACTGTTGTATTCCAATTTTGATGTGTTATTCCATTTTTGAAGAATTTTCAGTTAAAGGGAGGTTCAAACAGTTTAATCTTGGTCTCCTTAGGTTTCGATTTCCTGTTGTAGAATATAGAGAATCATTATCTATCCAAACAGCTTAATCTTGGCAGATTCTTAGACAGGTAGAGAAGCAAGGGTGCTCAACAGCCTAATTTGAGCCCCTAGATGAAATAAGTATAGATGTAGATAGGAGGATAGTAAAAGAAAAGTTGAAAAGCTGGGTTTGCTAGTTCAAGTGCACCCAAACCAAAAGAAGAAAAAATGCTAGGTAAGTAGGCTAGGTAGGCAGTTTTGAGGTTGCAGAATGTTGATTTGTGATCAATTTCATGTTTTCAAGTGTCATATCTATTCAGGTCACAATTATCAGGTAGTTTTCATATGGAGGAGCTCAAGCGAGGCATGTCTAACTCCCCCTTCTTCTTATTTCCCAAATCACTCACTAACATCCCCTTGAGGATCTTGGTATCTACCCAACCAGTCCTATTATACTTCATTGTTGTAAAAACTAAGTCAAGCTTTGACTTTCTTCAGTAAAGAGAGGCCACATTTCTTGTGTAAAAGTTTTCTTGAGTAAAGAGAAGCCACATTTCTTGTGTAAAAGTCATTTCTCCACAGTCCATTCACTTCCTATGTCTAAGTTTCAGTTCACAAACTTAGCCTCTCCCCTAAACTTCATCTCACAAGTTCATATTAACTTCTAATTCTATTTATTAGCTCCCTAAATCATTTCCCTATCCCCTATTATGCAAAAAACTATATAAAATCCAAAAAAATATTACATATTCCCCTCCCCTTGGCACTATAGCCATATTTATCAAACCCGAGAAGTAGTAGTCCATCTGGGGCTCCTACTAATCCATCCGCTTCCTAAACTGGAGTTAGTTTGACATCTGGTCACACTAACAACCATTTACCCTTAACCCTAACCCTCCAAAACCCATGCTCCGCCCTTCCTCCTAAAGTCTCGCATGTAAACATTTGATCCCGCTTATATATAACCCAAAACCCATTTTTCTAAGGTTTTTTCCCCTCTGCCGAATTAAATAAAAATAATTGGCATGCAGGCCCCGTCCTTATCACTCTGCTGCCTTACCCGTCCCATCGGCCGTCAGATCTGGCGCACCATAGATCTAGGTGGGCGGGTCTTTCCCCACCCCGATATGCTGAGGGTTAGCGTTCAGGAGATGGTTGGTTTTCCCATCATACTCCCGCCACGCGTCACCCTCCTGGCTGTGGCGGAGCCCCCTCCTCCGAAACCGCTTCTGCACAAAAGTGGTGTGCCACAAACCAGAAACCACCCTGCATTGTATGATGTCATTGCCAGGTCACCCTGCCACGTCACCCCGCCAGGTCACCTTGCCACTATGTTATACCTTCACCATGTCATCACCCTGCCATACTGCCACATCACCCTGATGACATCACCCTGCTTGCGTCACCTCCGTACTGGGACCCACTGCTGACGTCATGCTAACATCACCTGTCGTACCGCTGATGTCACCCATAGTACTGCTAACATCTTCAGCCAAAAGGAAAATGCGCGAGTGCAAAATCGATGCTTCGGAGGCCCAGAATCAAATTCTGAGGTAGTTTTCGATGCTAATCACGCATCGCTACAGGAAATAGGCCAAAATTGGGAATATTTATTCTCAGCAGTTGTTTTTGCCTCTAAACAGCAAAAAAGGGTCGATTTAACAGTTTTTAGCATATCAGAAGAGAGAGGGAGTCCCGATTCAAGTATTAAATAATATCAGAGGAGAGGAAGCCCAATTTAATGCCAAAGAGTATCAGTGTTGCGACAAAGTGTATCAGTCATCAATATCAGTGGAGAACTTAACATCAAAGGAGAGGAGCATTAAAGACCATCTAAACAAAGTCAATGAATACTAGAACAGAGTTAAAGGCAATTAAAGCCGAGTCATATCAGATTCAATGAGATCCAATGCCACTCAGCAGTAGCATAACCGCCTAAGAAGGTAATTCAAGTGATTTGAAGCCTAGAATTTGCAAAAACAGTGTATGAAGACACATGAAGGCGGCGCTGCAAAGCTCAAAGCACAGTAATTGCAGAAGCAATGCATCGAGCCACCAAGGACACCATATTAATTCATTTTGATCCGGCTGCCTCCGACGCAGCTCAATAGATATTTACTTGCATTTAATTTCAGCACAAGTTTAGGTTTAAAAGGCTTTTCCCGCAGACCTATTTAGGTCAGGTGTAATAAATACTCTTAGATATTTTCACTATAAAGGTAGCCCTGAACAATGTAAAAGGGGTTGGAAGGTTGGTTGGTCGATTAGTTTGTAAATGCACTCCAAGAGAGACTCGCTTTGTATCTGACATGTTTTATATAATAAAAGATTGTTGAAAGCTTGGAGAATGGACTGTCTGATGTATTGTTAATATTTCTAAAGAGTGAATGAGGGAAATCTTGTGTTGCTTTTGAATCACTAAGTATTCCTTACCTCTGTTATTTGAATTTCACATATGCTTAAGTCACAGAACAAAAGTTTGGTTTAGAATTTGCTTACCCGCACTCTATGCTCAGTTTTTGTGGCTTATTAATGTTTTCCTCTTGATTTAGGCATAAATATGGATTCCTTATAGCTCATATTTGCTCTATTTCACATATGAATGACTGTTATCTGGGAATTCTTAGCTGCTCCCAGGTAGGGCTCCTTTATCTTCCCTCTGCTAACTTGATTGAGAGATTTTTTGTTGCCTCTCATTCCTTAGCCTTCAATCCATCTTCATTTAGCCTGAGTATTGTTTCATGAGTAGCTACCTTGCCCCTCTTTCCTCTTATGACCAAGAAAACGCACTAGTAGTCTTACTCCATGACTCCATACCCAATGGTTTGAAACTTGTCACTCTATGCATTGCCTCTCTACTTGAAAGCAACCTCCTTCCACCCAAACACATACAAAACCCCTTGAACCCAATAACTAGCCTAAAATCATCATCAACACAGCTAAATCATCAAGAGGGAGCCCTCTCTGATTGCAGGTGGGCTAGAACCTGCAGTCCAAAGATTGGTTTGTGGTTACCTTGGCCATATCGCTTCAGGAGCTTAGGGACAACCTGAGTGTTAACACATATATCAATCACCCAGCCAAGTGGGGATGCACCAAATGACTCAACCACACAACCAAGTGGGATTACATATTTGACATGATCTCAAAAGTCCATACATGACTGAATATAAAAATTATTGCAACATAGGTCTTTACATGACATTTACATCAAATGATATACAACATAGTAATCAACAACTATCATACACCATATATGATCTGCACCATAAGCATCTGTTAGTAGCATCCAGAACAACAAAGTGTATATGTCCATCATCACTTCAGAAGATAAGACAATGTAATTTTGATATCATCAACATGTGACTAAGTATTCCGCATATAGATATTAGCTCATCTTCTTGATCTGATTAAGATCAAATTTCTTCGTTTCCTTAGTATAAAAATCCTTAACATAGCCTAAGCATATGTCATATCTCCGAGTAGTAATACAAAACCATTCGCATATATATATGTGAAACCACCATAGTCATCATCCATGACCATACCATCATCATCATACCAAGAATTGTACGATATTTCCACAAGAATCCTCAATATATAAACTTACTGATGGTATTGGACTCACCAACATTTAGGGGATCACCCTGGTATGAAGTCCCAACTAGACCTCACACCATTTGGTGTGGGAATCCCATCTAGTATGATGGCCCTATTTCCATTACCTTAAGGATTTTCCTCAACTCTTGCTTGTAAGCATAGGAGAGTGGTATGCTTCGTCTTCGCGAAGTGAGGTTCACATGCCTGGTGAGTGTAAGTGTCACTTGTGTCAAAGGTTATTTCACTGTTGAGGGAGAAGGTGAGAGTGAGTCCCAAGTTGGTTGGTAGAAGTCCTAATGCTACTAGGAACACACAACGCAATAGGACATGCACAGCTTCTGGCAGAGCACTCCACATGGATGCTGTAGTAAAAGCACACAAGGGAAGATAACATGTATCACACTCAGCATATTATTCCACACAATTGCAATATTTGTTTACAAAAAGTTTTATGTGAAAGGTCTATCTGATGTCTGAGAGAGTAGTCTACATGGGAAGGATAGTGTTAATAGCATATACAACACATTTTCATTAATAGATTATGAATTAAAACAAGTGAAATATTTCAAATGTAGAACACAGGTTAAAGGAACATGCATCACAAGTGTTAAAGATTATTCTTACAATAGTTACAACCATGTGTGAAAATGTGTTGGCCTGTTAGCAGGCTTTTGAATTAAGAGAAAGTTCCGAGACATGTCGTTACACCATACATCACTAACCCCATGTGAGTGGTGTTGGAGCCACTACTTAATCCTCCAAGAAAATATTATAGACTCTCTTGGCTATGTGGGAGGAGTTGAGGTGAAAATTCCTTTTCATGTAGAAATGAGGGGGTATTTATAGCCAAGGGTGAAACTAACTCTTGTGGCTATTCGACTACCCTCGTGACTGTTTGACTTCCATGAATTTTTTACTTTACATGACTCTTTGTAAAATAAGTGGGTCTCTTGTACTTCCACATTACATTACATTGATAGATAGTATGGCCCACAATAGAGATGTGGATGACATGTCTTGTGACATGACATGACAGTGCTGGTAAATTCATTTTGCTCGTGTGCATGTCGAGCTACAGTGTTGCTGGGTGACGGATGTCCTCATGGTGTATCATAGCTTCAACTCTGCATGGCAAAGTGCACGGAGTCTAAGAGGGTCATTGGTTCACTTCATGTTTCTTTCTCACATTTCTCCTTTCTTGTATGTTGAAAGGCTTGATAGGTTCGTCTATTCGCGAAAGGTGAATCTTTGTTTGTTCATCCGTTCATGAGCACATCTTGCATGTTCGCTCATATGTCTGTCCATGAACACATCTTCACATGATCATCCATTTGTGAGCATATATCTTTACATGTGTCATTTGTTTGTTCGTTGGTGAACCTATCCTTTTACATGTTCTTCCCTTCATTCATCCCATTCTTCATTGCACCATGTTTGGTTGTATACCTATTCCTATAGTCACTCATGACGTGATACCATCAAATCCAAAAAATTCCTAGTCTAACATGATACATGACCATTTGGGATGTAGGTGACTGGGAGAGGCAAAACGGTTACAAGGTGGGATGGAGGCTCTGAGCACTGCTAATGAAATCTGTGCAAGAGTCACGAGGTGAGAAAGATGGGGAATATGAATCAACAGTGATAGTCCATGTGATTTGGCCCAGTTGGAGGAAAAAAATGTACGTTTTTTTAAGGGAACAGTCCAGGCTACAGGAAGTCTAGGAAAACACAATCTAGGTAGTTTTCAAAATAAGTGGGCAACGGGGCTGGGCAACAGAATTGCACAATTTTTTGGAGGAATAGGCCGGGCTATAGGGAGGCTTGGTAGGAAGAAATTGCACAATTTTTTTGTGGGAACTGGCTGGGAGCCTGGTAGCCAAAAGTATGCAATTCCTGGATGGAACTCGTAGCTGCCTGCTTGGTCACTTGCAGCAGAACCTATGCAATTCATGAGGGGAACTAGCAGTAAGCTATCGAGAGCTTGGCAGCATAAACTGCGCAATTCCTGGAGGGAGCTAGCAGTTTATTGTTGGGAGCTGTTGGCAAGAGAAATTGCATTGATGCTAGGAGGTCATCTTTCTTATCATCTCTGTGCAATTTCTGAGCTGGGTGGACTGTTGGGTAGCAGAGGGCCTTCTCATGAAAACTATGCAATTTTTTGGATGAGCAGTCAGTCCACTATCAGGAGATATGGCTAGAAACATTACGCAATTTCTTGAGGGAGACAGCGATGGGCACTGGGTGTCTATCCAACCTGTCTACGCAATTTTCTCAGTCAATAGAGTGGGTGATGCTTGTAGCTTCTGCGTAATTTTTTCAGGGGAGTCAGTACCAAGGTGGTTGTCAGGTCAAACTCTCTGGTTGACCAACATGGGGATTGATTGATTTGCTTGTGGGCAGCGCATCTTGAAATGAATTTCTCAGCACTCCTGCATTGTTCTGGGTGACAGTAAATTGAGTCGATGGCAAGCTGATGGTCTGGCTATCAAAGGGGAGTCTAGTTATCAAAACTTCAGCAAAATGACTAAGTGTGTGAATGAGTCAAATATGTGTATGTGATCTTGCAACACACAATTGCATGACTCGACGACAAGACGAATCAAACCATCCAAACACATATGTACAACATGACTGACCGATAGTGTAGGTGAAAAGTGCGACACTTATGATTAATCATTGTTCAACCATGACAATGCTTGCGCGACAGTGACTGTGACTCCATGTGTGAGTGCGACAAATGTTTTCATAGTGATCACAACAAGTACACATGAAGAGAATACTTTGAGCATAACTAGAACATGATCGCAAGCATGACTTTGACATTAACATGCAAGACTTGGTGAAATGAATAAGCAACGAAAATGTAAAGACTCATGAGATATCATGGAGTGAACCTGAGTGTGTGTAGTCATCAAGAGAAACTCTTAAGGGAGGCTCCGAAATTGGGTGCAGGCCAAAATTTTGGCAGGTGGTTGTAGCCGTTACAACACTTGGTGACACACTGGTATAATAGCTTATTTGTTTTGGTTCACTAATAGCACAAGGCCTTGGTCATTCGGGAGTATTAAATCACTATGCAGGTCATCTTGTCTTCCCCATTCACCCATTGGACATACATGGTTCACCTTTTTCCAACTCAGTCAAACACAATCAAAAGTTCATCTTGATCACAGTGTTTTGAATTCATGAAGGGTAGTTTAGATTGCGAGTCAAAGATTTTTAGAGTATAAGTTTTCATCTCTAGTGTTTCTCTACTACTAGCAGGGCTGGATAGTACCCTGACAAAGTCAAGTAGGAACACATGCATTGCTACACTACCAGTGAGCTTGGTCAGTACCCCAGTGGAGTTGCATGCTTCATCCCTCTGAACAGGAAGCCTTTCTCTTCTTTTTCGTTTGTATTTTTCAAGATGATTGTGCATAGGAACTTATTTATATTTTGGGCAAAAGACGGATCCTAACTTATTGAAAGCAGAAGAGGTTGTTCCTTCAAAGAAGAATTTAATACTTCTGAAATAGGTTTGTTCGTTTAGATTTTCCCCTTCTCAATTTCTACTAGTTGCATCATCTTGAACACACAGAAGAGAAGGTTGAGTGTAGGCATGAGGCTTCCCAGTGTCGACACAAGCTCATGGTTGGACCAAAACTTCCTTTGCATACGGCTCTTATTTCCTGTCAGAACTTCATTGACCGAAGGTTGTAACCAAGCATAGAGAATATGGACACAAGATTGGCCAAGTGTTACAATGTCACAAGTTTCCTCATATTTCATCCACATACTCTATTCAAAAGCCAGAACATAGTAGTTCACAACACTTATTTCTAGAAACAAAAATAATAATATATCAAGCAAAAAAAACGAATGTAACCAAAAAAGCAAGCAGAACAAACAAAGTGAAAACAAAGATATTAAGCAAAGAAAACAAGATGAAAACAACAAGCAGCTAACAAACTATGTACATGGCATGGGGAACAGCCCAACCTACTAGAAGTAATGCTTGAGATCATGGTCATTGATAGGAAGGTTTTCAACCCTCTTCTCAAGTGATTGCAAACAGAATTTGTGTGCGCAAAGTTCCTCATGGACCAGTGTAAGTCCACCGAGCTTCGCTACTGGAACCTGTTGGTATTCCAAAATACCTTTAAGTGAAGATTACACCACTACTTCATATACTATATGCAACATAGGCTTAGATGATGGCATAGGGTAGTTGTTTTTATTAAAGGAGTGATTCAAGTTCCCAAGATCAATGCATAAGTATATTTCCCCATATTTCATACGTGAGGGATTTAAATTAGAAACCTAAATATGATGACGAACTTTGCAAGTAATCCAATCATCCAAAATCTTAGACAATTTTTCCTATATAAGGAGTTGAAATGACATATGTGTTTTACATAGCCTTTGCTGTAATGGCTTGGATCCTCCTTTACCTGGAATCCTATGTTGGATTGCTCGCATGTAGTGTGTACTAAGGTCATCATTTTCCCATGTTGATACATCCTGGTACTATTTGATCAAGCGGTCAAAGACTTGTCACTACTGCGGTGTGTATTTTGTACTGAGACTGACTATCTTTGGATCGTGATTGGTTGTAGGTTTCTTTGCTCATTTGTAGTGGTGGACCCGTGGGTTTTTTTGTCTCTTGGCCCTCGATAGAAGTGTAGGATTTAATGCCATACAGAAATTACCTGCATACAAATTCTAAAACATAGAAAATAAACAATGCGAGAGTGTAACACATAAAACACATATACATAGATATTTTCCCATGGATCCCAAAATCGGGACTACCAGAATGACTCTTCATTATATTCCTTTCAATGTTATAATACATATTTATACATGCTAAATCATCCAATACCATGGACCGAAAACCATCATGTCCAAAACCATCTGCGAAAACCATGCACAAAACCATAGGTAGGTCTACCCAACCTAATAGAGGGTCCAAAGAAAATTTCCCTGGGGCGCTACCCTAGAACCTGTAGAGGGGGGCTAGTTGTCCCCCTCTAACCCCTTGGTTCACTAGGTGGGCTAGTCATGGAAAGAATATAACACAACCCAATATTCTCCCACTTGTTGTTTTCTTTCCACGGAGGGGCATAGGAGAGCTTAGTCATTTATCCAGCCCTGAAATGCCCATTATTTCTCTACACTAAGAAAACTTCTGAGAGCTCACAAATTTTGTCAATGCATCTGCAATATTCTTCAAAGTGTCCACCTTTACCAGTGGATGAGTCCCAAAAATGGGTAACGATATGGGCTCATTCTACCTACTATTTTCATTTAATCCACCATTCTCAATAGTTTTGTGCATGTTTTTTAATATATTTATGTCAATTGAGTGAATGGGGATAGTCACTTTGCCACATAGTGTAATGAGTGTTTATTGCATATTTTTGGACAATTTTGGACAAGGACCAAGCATTTATGAGCAGAATGGCAACCAAAATCGAGGAAACAAGGTTAAGAACATATAGGAGGGGTGTCTCCTTCATTAATGACCACTTCCTCAATTTCTCCATCAGCAGCTCAGAGTACAAAGACCACCACATCAATGATTCCAAGGGGTAGCTAAGCAAGTCAAGTAGGGCTGCTGTTATCTCCAGTTTTAGGCAGCCGAGTTCCTTAAGTTTAGGAGGACTATTGGGAGTCCTCACTTGTATAAATAAGAAGGATTCAAGCCTCTGTAGATTAGCCATTTGATAGTATATTTTCGCACTTTTGTGCAGCCTTGTACTCAGCTCATTTTCGATATCTTTTTCAAGGCAGTTTTGTGATGTAACACCTATCTTTTCTATTAATGAAGATTAATTCAGTTTTGAACCAGCACTGATCTTTTTTATAGGGTTTAATCTTTTGGGTTAGGGACCAACCCAAGTTTCCCAGCACCTCCTTTGTGTATTCATATGTTTTTGCTTGCATTCATAGGATAATTTATGTTGTTTAAGTTAAATCTTGCTTTGGTAAAATAGGTTGCTTTTGATGGTTAAAATAGTTGTTCTTGCTTCAAGTTGCTTAAGTATTTTTCTGTAGTAACAAAGAAAATATCCAAAAAGGCTACCAGGAGGGCTTGACCTCCTTTCTCCCTCCTTGGGACCATGATTTGAGGTCAAGGCAGTATTGCTGCCACCAAAAACACAATTTTTGCCCTTTATGCAATTGCTAGTGTGATGTTTTGAGTTGGAAAAGTAGATATCAGTTTGGATTCACATGTTTAGATCCTTTCTTGTTCATTTACCATGGCTTTCTCGCATAATTTTATGTTCATGAAGTTATATTCAGAAGGTCTCTGTTTTTAGGTCAGATTTTAGGTCAAAATAGACAAACTCTGTTTTTTCGATTCTTTCTTAGGTCAATTTTGGGAAGTAAGTGCACAAATCACTTGTAGAACACTCCAGCTTATCATTCCTCCATAGCACAACCTGTGATAGTTCATTTCTCAGGATTTTTCGACTCATTTGCCTCATGTCGCCAATCTGCTCTAATTTCTGCGTTTTTGTACAAATTTGCTTTCTTCCCCTTTGAACAAATCCAACCTTGTCTTTCATTCTTGATCTTCATTGATAGAGTCCTGGACCTTAAACACCTTCATCGAGCCTTCATTTCCCTTTTCCCACCATTTTTCCACCTTCAAACCTCCAAAAACCTCTTGTAGATTCTCTGCAGCTTCTTGTAAAAGTTCATGCGAGTGATTTTTCGAAGACTGATTGCAATGGAAGTCTCCATAAGGGTATGAGGGACTTCTTAGGACCTCTCCACACCTTCCTCATCTTTAGAAAAATCCAACTCCATCCTCCTTTGCCACCAAACCTCTGCACAGTCACAATCAGTCAAACCATAAGCATAGTAATTCCACATAAAAAAACTCAAAATTACAAAAAGAAGATTTCTTCCCATATCTCTTCAGAAGTAGCTTGAATAAATGTAATTTACCTTTTCGGAATTTAATGGCACCCATTTCAATAGTTTCCATCTCTTTTCTTGTACAACTAGGGTTTGCTAGGGTTTGTGTTTCATTTCAATTTTCCTTCTCTTTCTGCAAGTATAATAGCCCTTGTAGAGTTAGCTTTATTCCATCACAGTAAAAGCTTGTTCTGAGAACTCATAGAAGTTGGCTTAAGCTCCTAGCGAACTTGCGCCAACTGATCAAGTGAAAGCCTGCAGTAAGAACTAGTACTTGTGCATATAGCACTGTCGCTTCCAAGTTTGTTACGAACTACTGGGTTGATAAAATTAAAGAAGGAAGCCCGAGAAGTTGCAACATTATTACTACAATACTGGAGCTCACCACTCTTTTTGGTGCTGTTGCCAGGGAAGCATCAGAGTATTTGTGATTACTGCTTTTCTTCTATTTTCTACTGCAACATTCTTCTAAGTAGTTTATTTCAGCAAGAATAGAGTAGTTATTTCATTTCAATTTTGCAATTTCAATTTTGCAAAAGTAGAGTAGACATTTCCTACATTCATTTCAATTCTACAATTTCATTTCAGTAAGAGTAGATTAGACATTTCCTGTTTCCATTTCAATTCTCCAATTTCATTTCAGCAAGTGTAGATTAGACATTTCCTGCTTTCATTTTAATTTTGCAATTTTCATTCCAGCAAAGTAGATTCATTTCAATTAGTTGCAATTGTTGTTAAATCCATTTTAGTTTTTTTAGGTACAAGCAGAAAAAGAAAAAAAATCACCCAAAAAAAAGAGAGATTTCCTTTTATGCCTTGTAGGAAAAGAGATAATTCAGGAAAATTCCTACCCAACACCCCCACCACATCATTGTGTCACCCTTCTCTCTTCTTTGGTGGCAGTGATCCAGAAGAACCTATAAGTGAACCTCGAGAGATATACGAGATCCTATAAGAAAAGAAGAGCAAGAAACCATTCCTCTTGAGACCATGGCTAAAAATAGAAACATTAGAGGAAATGGGGAAAGAATAGATGGTGCCTTTCCTATCTAAGAGACCAATGGGGACACAAAAATGAAAAACATAAGTCCTTCAGTCTTACCTCACTTCCATGGACTGACTGCCAAAGATCCTGATACTTTCTTGTTTGAATTTGCTATTCTCTGTTGAACCTATGACCTTGCAGAAGACGAGAAAAAGTTGAAACTATTCCCTTCTACCCTCAAGGATGCAGCCTTGCGATGGTTCATGGGGTTACCTAGAAACAATATCACAACTTGGGCTCAGATGCAGAAAGCCTTTAACAACAAGTACTGTGACTACTGTAGGTTAAAGGATACTAAGGAAGATATCTTACGAATAACCATGGGTAGTGATGAATCTTTAGAAAACTATGAAGAGAGGTTTCAACTCAGTTATAAGAGGGCTAGGTGCACACTTGACCCTAAATCTCTGAATTTGGTACTACTCAGAGGGGTCCCTAAAGACCTTCTAGATACCCTCCATTTGCTAGCTGAGGGAGACATCTACCAGCTACCTTATGATGACATAAAGACTATGTTTAGAAACCATTCTAGGTCAGCTAGAAAGAGAGGTAGGGGAAGTTAACCTTTAGCCATTACATCCTCATCCAGTACATCCCTTAGAAATGAACTTGAGAATCGACTGGAGGATTTCAAAAGAAAGGTGAGGGAGAGTCTTTCCATGCAAATGGATACCTTGCATATCAAAAGGAAACAAGAGGAAGTTGGGAGGTCTTTAGCTATTTTTTTTCCTAGGTGCACTAGAAAGCATCCTAGGAACGAATGTCCATTGCACTCTATAGAAGTGTGTTTAGTCTGTGAAGAAGACCATCCTACGAATCAGTGTCCTTCCTTGCCTAGAATCAAAGCTGCATATTAGGGGGCTGAAGAAGCCACTGAACCACTCTATTTCATGAACCAAAGGAGGCAACATGGACCCAGACCTTACCAGCAGGGAAAGAAAAGGACATCCTAGAGCTATTACAACCCCAATCAAGCCACTTCCATGCCTTCTTGGGGACCCCCTGCTCATCCTTCCTAGTCTACACCCCCTCCTTGGTCATATCCTCCTCAATACTAGACCTCTCCAGCTTCTCATTCGTTTCATCCTTATGCTCCGCCACAACCTCAGTGGAATGCACCTCATCAGGGGTGGATGCCCCAGTATAACTCTCCTCCCATTCTTTTGCCTCCACCACTTGCTCAACCACAACCATTACCTCCTACTCCTCCAAGATAACCCAAAATACCTGCTCAATCATACCCGAACACCAACAACAGACAGGTCCAGCAGGTATATAATGGAGAAACATCATGCCCGACCTATGCTGTGGAGATTCAGGAGATTAACCTGTGATATGGGAAGGTTATCCTAGATAGCCAACCTCCTCCTAAGGAGGATGAGGAAGAAAAATAGGAAAGTGAACCAAAAGTCAATCCACCCTTTCCTGATAGACTAACTACAACCACACAACTGACCCCAGAAGAAACTGAACTTCTGAGAGAACTAAAACAGTTATGTGTAAAAATACAACCTCTCCAATCCATAAAGGATGTGCCTATATAGAACAAGATGATTAAGGAGAAGTGCTTCAGGCATCCAGGCAAGCACAAGAGAGATGCCACAACTATCAATGTCATAGGACAATTGTCCGACCTGATGTTGGGTGTTATTGGGAAAACTAGTGTCCATTCAGAGCTACTAGTCCCACTAAGATAGGTAGCTATCTTAGAAACAAAAAAACTAAAGTTACTTGTGTTTTCCTTTATGAGAGATAGATGAGAGAGAAGCAGAGAGTACCAACCTCAGTCTTTCACTTGGTTCCTTGCTTGTTTCCTCCCCCCTTTGATAGAGCTTCACCACTCTAACCTTACTTATCCCACTTCAAAGAACACCTGTAGAGTCAAAGAAACATAATACCATCAAAGCATAGAGATCTATAACCATAAACAATATATGATCAGATGTATATTAACCATACAAATGCATACGCGAATACAAGATTTAGAAATATACAAGAATATGGAGGAAAATTCAAATAGCTTTATTGATAAAAGTAATAGAAGAGAGGATTACAACCCAGTGATCTGACCCAATGCCATCCTCCAAGAATAAAAGCCCTCTTCACCTCATGAAAAGCTAGATCACCCAACACTACAATGTTTCACAGAGAAATGAACAACACTCCTTACAAAAATAAAAAATTCCAGCCTCTGGATCTCTACGATGAGGGATCCATATATAGATATTTGTAGGTGGGTGAATTAGCTTCTGGGATTTCGATTAGTGTCATTTCATTGATAGTTCTTGGTTCCACTTGGAGATTTCATGATCTCTTACTCATCCCTGGGCGAATTCAAAGAGGCAAGTGTCAAATGAGCAGTTTCTAGAAGATTCTTTGGGTTTCCACCTAGAAAACTACCTCTGCCATTTGTCTACTCTCACTCATCGCACCTTACAGAAGGGATTTTCAATATGCATCGTACCCTCTATGTGTAACAGGTGAGATGCATCACACCCTCAGCATGGAGTAGTCTGTATGGTCCACTTTGTAGTTTTTCAGGGAGAACTTCTAGGAAATGATGTAATCAGCTGATCTTATTCCTTTAGGGTATTAAATAACACTTTTAGGGGCTTAGAAGCCCTTGGTTTATGGACATATGTGATTGGGGTTGCAGTGACCAAATATGTCTATAACAGTTGCCCCCCTAAAGCATGAGGTCATAAATCTTCTGATGTCAGGTGAAATTCTTTATCATGAGGATCCGAGGATTTTTCAAACTGGAAGGTGACTTGTAATAAGATACAATACAATAAATTATATTCATAATATTTTCATGATATAGTTGAGGCGAGCATTCCCATGCTCAGCTTTATAAATTCATTTTCATGTACATAGGATAGATAATTGTCTGTGTGGTAGACTGATGATTCTGGTAGAACCATTATCCCTTAGCTTGGATGATTATATGTGCAGCTATGATGTACATTTTATGGCTTTATTTTTCCTAAACATGTCACAGCCCGGATGGATGAAACTAGATCTGGGGTCTTCAAATTTTTTCAATATTCGCCCGAAGTACAATTCGATCCATGTGAAAAGATGTTCTAATGTCGAACATGGAAAGACATCACCTGATTACCAACCAATGATGTAAGTTGTTAACAGGCGCAAGAGGAATCACTGATAATGATGATGACCCTCATGGTACTGCAGTACAATTCATGTGGTGTGAATACATGATTCGATGTCAAACACCATGTAAAATATTTTGGTCGAAGGCCATTGATGTAAACATGTCGCCAAAAGTGAGAAACTTGCCATTGAGGCATGCAAGCTTCAAAGTACTAAAAGGGTTGTTCCTAAGTCGACTTCTTGGATAATGAGCTGATGTCGACAAGAAGTGACCCATCATAGGAGGGCCTTAATGAATCCCATATCTATGACATGGAACAGAGCAAATGATTTTGTGGAGGTGAAAATGATCTGATGATACAAGGTTCAGGGTGGCGGTCATGAAAGAATGGAGTGTGAAGGTATTGTAGCAGATGAGGCATAAGCTGGGTTGGTGAATTCTCTGAGCGAATTCTCTTGAATATATCAGTGACACTAACAATGGATTGTTAGCGTTAGCCCCAAAAATGGATGGTACAGAGGAAAAATGGTGATATGACCGGTGAACAGAATAAACCAACCCAACTCAATCATGGTGATGGAGTGAAAGTGTCATGTTTAAGAGCAACCTGCTACCAATAAAGTTCTTCAAGTTTTGTTCCGAATTTTTCCCCAGTTATTTCTAACCAATACCTCTTTATTTGTGTCAAGATCGAGGAGGATAACATATGCTTTTTCTATAATTTTCCCTTCGGGCAAACCTGTCGCTATGTTTTAGCGAGCCTAGAGACAGTGAAACTCACTCTTGTCTGTAATGGACAAGTTTGTCGCTATTGTTTTAATGAGTTTAATGACAAAGATAAATCGGTCCTTTTTAGTTTTAGAGAGTCTGAAAAGAGACGAAAAGGAAACTCCAGTAATCCTTTTTCATGGTATAATCCCTTAAGTCCGAGAAAGTGTAAAATAATATGAAAGAGATGACTTTTCTGATCACTTTAACGAGCTGAAAAAGACAAGTGCTCAATATTTTTGTGTAATGATCACTTAGTTCCAAAAATATTAAAATATAGTGGAGGGATGGCACTTCCAATCACTTTAATGAGCTGGAGAGGCCAATTGCTCGACGATACTTTTGAATTTTACGAGTCTAAAAAGAGCTTAAAAGAGACTCGTCTTTGAGGAATGAGTGATATTTTCGGGTAGCAGTTGGTTCTACGTAAGGTTTGGAACATTTTAATAATGGCAGTGTAAAGAAGATGGCTAATAGAATCACTCATCGCAACTGTTCCTCAAAAGGGTAAATAATCAAGTGGAGGTGGATGATCGGCTAAAAAGTCGAGGTGATGGTAAGAACATGACCAAGGCTCAAAAGCTGACAGTAATGTGATCAGAAAGGTTATTTACTGAAAGTGGGTTCATTTTTTAATGAGCTTGAACTCTGGGGGAACATATGCTCATAACTAGGTTTATTTTTTAACGAGCTTGAACTTTGCGGAAACACTTCTCGTAACTAGGTTTATTTTTTAACGAGCTTGAACTTTGCGAAAACATTACTCGTTCCAGTTGTATAATATGGATGTCTCTCATTAGTAGGTTCATTTTTTAGGGAGCTTGCCCCATGCGTATCTTTGTTATGGAGCCTTTTGTATGCAAGCTATGAATGACCAACCTACGAGGTTAAAGGGTTGAGAGCCTACAAACTAAGAAAATAAGCCTACAAACTAAGAAAATAAAAGGTGGTTTTTCACTCACATGAAAAAGGTTTGCATGGCCTCAGGTATAAAGAGAAGTAGAGTTTCCAAGTTACCATATGGAAGTTCTGGCATCAAAGCAAGGTTTTTTTTTCTACATCTGCGGACAAAACACTTCCTTGGCTCTGTCCATTGAAATAGACAAAGGTGAATGGTACGAGCTTCCACTCACATAACCTTTGATGAGGTAATCCTTTTCTAGTCTAATACCATTTTCCTAAATATACAGGTCTGTCAGACTAGTCATATATCCTACGTGGAAGCCTACCTTATATCTGGAGTTTTTCTTCCCAAGCAGACCAGTGCGCATGTCCCCTGGGTTTAGTCACATTCACCGAATCACTCGCGCTCATTAGGTGGATGGAATAGAGGTTGGTGAGACATTCCTTGTGCAAAAAGACTAGTTAGGGATGGTATTTGACTAGTAGATGTGTTTGAACCAGGGAATGAAAGCTGGTCTACGAGCTGCACCATTCTACCTTCTTACGGGAAACACATCACCCTAAATAATGAGGAAACAATAGCTCCCATGTTATAAATGTAGTCACGTCCAAGGAGTATATTGTAATCTAATGGCCCTTGGACTACCATCATGTTCAGATAAATGGTTTTCCTTCTCAAAGATATAGGCAAATTTGGAAGGATCCCTAATGGTCGACTGGTTCCTTTGTTGAAGCCTGACAGATTTTGAATCTTAGGCAGAAGCAATGGCGAACCAAGTGCTTTCCATGTAGTTGAGTAAAGGATACTCACAAAAGCCCCTTCATCTACGATAGTACTAGCCATGATCATTCTATAAGCTTTTACTATGATTCAGAATGGTACATTAGATGGTAGGTGGGGTCTCCCTAATAGATTCCAATCGAAGGAAACAACTAGATTGCGTGGAGGAGGGACCGAATAAACAACCGAATGAATCTTTGATGAACTTCCTTCCTATGGTAAAGGAATGGGTAGATTGCCCCCATGTTCATCAGATTCTGTGTTAACAAAAGGAATTTGAACAGTGTCATCCTCATTCACTTTGGTGACTGTATCATCTGAAGGTGGACCTTCTAAAGACAAGACTAGGTCGACTGCCATCTCAACCTGTTGAATTTGGTCAGGTGTGGACTCAAAGGGTTTATCTTCAATGATAGGTGCTTTGACTGACAACAAAGGTGTGTCAGTCAGATTTTCAACTAGTGATGGACTTGGCAAGAGTTTCTTGTATCTAGGAGGAAGTCGTTGCAGTGAAGCAGGACAGTTATCTAAGACTCTTTTAGCTTCATCTAGGAAAGGACAACGGTGGAGGGCATGATCACCTTCACATAGTCTACAAGGAAATTTAGAACCTCCTTCCTATCCATTGACTTCATTTTCACTAGTTGATGGTGTGCTCTCAACATGATCATCAGAGCTTGAAGACACTGGATTGTGCAAGTGGGGAGACCAGTCCCTTAAGATCCGCGAGATGCAAGGACAATATCAATGATAGTGGTCTCATTTGCAAATGATACATGGAGATTTAAATTTGGATGGTGCAGTGTGTGGATTTTCACCAGACAATGCATGGTTGCCCCCTTTCACCATTGGCTTCTTCTTCTTCTTCTCCTTCCCTTTCTTCTTCTTCTTAGTTACTAGCTTCACCAAGTGAAGAGGAAGAAGAAGAGGGAGAGACAAACAAAGTAGAAGGTGGGGAAGCGACTTTAGCATCATCTCGTTACTAATTTTATTGTCGAGGAATTATGGTGTTTTGAACGATAGGGGTTGAGAAAATCCATACTGGCAGGCCAATTGTGAATCCTAGAAGGGACAATGTAGCTATATGTGGAGCATCAACATCTCCCCAAGAAGAGAAACGACTAGGATTCCTCCCAAGGGGAAATCCTTGATTGCTGGTCTCCATTTTCTGAACCTGTTGTGGCCACCAACAACCCCCCTCCTCATGAAGTGTTATTGCTAATACTAAATAAGTGGGGACCCTTAGTGAAAAATTGAAAAAAAATAAATTAGTGTTATATTTCGTTTTAGATGAAACTTACAACATCATGGACTTAGGAAAATACCTTTGAAGAATCTAAAATACCTAATTTTCATAATGAAGAAAGTAAATTCACTCCTTAAGAGAGATCGCATCGCGCAAAGAACGATAAGGTACCTTCTAAATGAGCCAAAATGATAAAAAACGCGAGATTGCAATGTGAAACTCCATCGCATCACATGCATTAAGAAGCACTCACATTGAAAAACCTTAAAATCACCGATATGCGATATTGCATATCAGACATCGCAAAAATCACATGAATTACACATAATGATTATAACGATTAAGCGATCCGTGATCTTGAGATCTGCGATCTTGCGATACCGCAAAGCAAAATCGCAAGACCTCTCCATCGTAGTTGGTTCTGGCTCATTATTCGAGAAAACTTTTTTAGGCCAAGAACTGCTCATGCACTTTAATGCAAATTAATGAGTTGTTGACAGTTGTTAATGAAGTATGGTGTTGTGTTTTTCGAAGAACTAGTTCACATAAGGTGGCATGTTTTGCATATCTTCGGCATTTAAAGTTTTCTTGTCATTATTTTTATCATTACTTCCACCTCAATTGTAAACTGCAGGAACAAAGGACAAAGCGTTATACAAGGCAGTATGCAAGAATCTATGAGGAGGAAAGGAAGTACTCCAATGTCCATTTCGGAAGGCACACCTAATCCACTTAAGGGAGAGAAAGAGCCGCAGAACTCTTCTAAGGCATCCATCACAGATTTCTCATATATAGCCATGGTTGAATGGGTACTGAACGATGTTGATACTAGAAATATATAGTTTAATGCTCAGGGTCAAGAGCTCACGGAATCACTGTTTTTACAAATTTTGAGCTTTATACCCAATAAGAGAAAAAGGCGCAAGACGCGAAAAACGCATCAGGGAAGCCCGGATCAAGAAACAGAGGCAGTTTTCGATGCGCGATTAGTGCTAAACACGCATCACTAAGAAAACTTGCTCAAAAAGGAAGGCTTCTAATTACTCAGTCACCTGCAAGCCCTGAAAATTGCAAGGAAGCAGCGATAGAAACAAATTGGAAATAGAAAGCTAAATAAAAAACAAAAGCAATCTAAGGGTTAACCAAGTTGAAATGGGATTATTACCAGGAATACATGGTAAAGCCACATAGTCATTGGATGACTCTCAAGTATATCATCAATTTTGCTAAGAAGATAGTGCTAGCTCTTAAAGATTCTATTTGCTTAACTCAACCAAAGATGGAAGACAGTCAGGCGACTCTACTCAGGCAAATACTGAATGCTTGCGACATTAAGGAGCAAATTTAGAAATAGTTAGATATTAGATTTAATTTTAGAAATAGTTTTACTTAGAAAAAGGACGGTCATTTAAACTGAATCCTCAATTTCTGTAAATAAGTTATCTAGTTAGTAGTATTTAAACCCTTCTCATGCATTTAGAGAAGGGTCCAGAAATTTATCAAAAACTTGTCCTCAGAACATGCACTTTTGCACCCTCAGAGGAGGTTTTGATGAATGAATGGAACAGGGTTTATTTGATATTTGCATTTGATATCTGCTATTGATGTTGCACTTCTGTACTCTTAGTGGATGTTGAATCAAGGAGAGATAAACCAATTGTCACTTGAAGCTCATGAGTAGGACTAGTTATAAATGGTACTTTTATCTCTTAACCATTTCTACTTATGCGTTAAAGTGATATTCAGTTTTAAGTTGTTTATATACTACAACGTGGATGCCTGAGTTATCATTTGGCACTTTTGTATGGTGATAACTATTTATTTATGCTTAGTATATGAATAGCTCAATTATGCGATAAGTTTTTCACAAATGTTTCGTCTAACTTCTTATATGAAGTAGTTCATCTTTATTGAATTCTTTTCTTATAATAGCTGAATGATATTTATAACCAGTTATTGTTTGAAATCTTTCTAGATCGCATAGAAGAAAGATCACACCCCGGGTTAGCATAAATTTTGATGTTTTTCTGTTTATTAGAATACGATAGCATAGCATTAGATTAGAATTAGAATAGAATTATTCCATTTAGAATAGAAATACCCATCTTTCTCACACACACACACTAAATTTGGAAACTGATCCCATATCCCCAGTCGGACCCGCTATACCAAATGGATAAGGAGCTGCCAACCAAGGTCCGGACCGGGTAGGTATCCCCCTTGTTGTAGACCTGATCTTCGGGGCCTTCAACATATTTGGCATTAGAAGGAGGGCCTGAACTATGAATGGCAAGTAAATCTAAATCAAAATACCATTCTAAGAGTAAATCGCCCTCACCATCTCCCCCGACTTCTCCATTACACTTAAATCCAGAGTTAGAAGTCGCCGGAGCATCAACCGCTGCTACAAACCCTGAAATTTTGGAACAATCTATTATAGAACCTCCTGAAGTCGAATCTCTGATTCACAAACTTCAACGATTTTCCATTTCCCCTCAAAGCTCTGATAAATCTCAGGGAAGCGTGACTTCGCAGTATAACCTTGCTCATCCCCTGACCAGATTAAAGATTGAAAAGTTTGGTATTCGACCAACCGAATTACCTCCTCCCAAAAGGAAAAGAGCAAGGAAATCACCTAAAGGGTCCGACAGTGAGACTCTTTCATCAACATCATCCATCTCAACCTCTTCACCGTGAAGTCAACCATCCACTCCTCCACTCCAGACCATTATCAATCCACCTAGTCGAATCCCTACAACTCCTCCTCAATCATCTCCGATCATAATATCGTCATCTTCCCAACTATAGGGATCATCTTCTACACTTCCCCCTGTTAGCAGTTCAGCAATGGCCCAGTCTCCATGGAATAACCCTGGGGCAGTCTTAATGCCTGCACCCTTGAGTCAAATACCGGCCCATCCTGAGAAATGGCTACCTAAGTTCAATCCCGAGGTAGGCATGTTAGCAGAAGAGCACAGAAACAATTTTATGCTATCCAATAATCTCAACAGGGTTACTAATGAAGATGTTTTTATTCGATTGTTTCCTTATACTCTACAAGGAACAACCAGATTGTGGTATTTCTCATTACCCTATGGATCTATTACTAGTTGGGAGATCTTCCAAGACCAATTCCTAACCAAGTTCGGTGACGACAGGTCTATGGCAACGTTAATCAACGACCTATCCAACCTTAGGGCCGAATCTAAAAATCCGATCAAAGAATTTAATCTATGTTTCAATAAAATTCTAAACAAAATTCCTATTGCTTCCCAACCCAGTGAGGAAGTGCGATGTGAATGGTATATCACTGCTTTACCATCAAACATAGCAATCTTCGTGGACAGGGCTAATAAAATAACCTTAGACGAAAACATGAAAGAAGCCATAGCAGTAGAGAAACGTATAATAGCCCTAGAGAAGAAATATGTGATAGAGGAACGAAAATCTAAGAGGGTCACCTTCAAAGAAGAGTCCAAGAAGAAACAAGCCAAAGATCCATTCAATTTGGAGGGATTGCAAAAAGTTTCGAAGACCATGTCGAATGAAATGGTCGACATAAAAAAGCAAGTAGCAGAAACTTCTTCAAAAAGGCCCTACAGAGCTTTTAAAAGAGGCCCATCAATGGATTCAAGGCCACCTATTGCTATTACAAGTGTTGAATCCGAGGAAGAGGAAGAGGAAATTTCCACTGAAGGGCAAACCGATGATGAAGAAGTTGTAGAATTACAAGGAATGTGGAATTTCATCCTCCCACAAGAAGAAGATCAAGAAGTATTCCTAGTTAAAACACGAAGTAGAAATCATCTTGATCCTCCCCAAAATACCCCAAAGCCAAAGAGCGCAAGCTCTGCAATGAAGGATAAAGTCGCAACAAAGAAAACGACATCTAAAGTGACTCAAACTAGCCCAGTCTAAATAGATTCGCCTAGTCCATCTAAAACACTGATCGTTCCGTATGAAATGGAGTATAATATTATAGAAGACATGAAAAAGACTAGGGCCAACATCACTCTGTATGAATTGAGCAAACTAAAGCATCAACAAAAGATAATGATGAAAGAATTACATGCTGTGCCAGTTGCACCTTTGCATACCGCTGTAATTTCTCAAGCTTCCCAGAACATGGGAAGACCTCCAGCTAATACGACTAACAAGATTGATCCAAATGACATCGCTTTAATTGGACAAAGATCGAGATCTCATACTCCCCCTTTTCTCCTTACTTATGAAATTTTTAACAAAAATGTACATAATTGTTTAGTGGATTCAGGTGAATCATCGAATATTTTACCAAAGTCCATATGCACCAAATTAAACGTTCAACCAGAGAAATATGTTGTTCGCATAGTTTAGCTTGATCGATCTCAAGTCAAAGTCATTGGTGAACTAAATCAAGTAACCATCAGGTTGTCATCTAACCCAAAGGTATGTCAATTTATTGACATTTTAGTCGCTAATATCCCTAAATTTTATGGCTTAATTCTTAGTAGGGATGGGTCAGAAAAACTGCATGGATACTTCGCAACTGACTGGTCACACATGTGGCTGCCTTACAATGGTAAGCCAAATCAAATAAAAATTGAACAAGAATTACATCAGAAGTACATAGTAACGGAATTAGAGGGGGAAAATGAACCAGTAGCATATAACAGTAGCATAATTGGCAATTAATCAGTGGATTCTTTTCTAAGCAATTTTAATGCTCATATGTCACCTTATTTAAAACATTATGTTTTGTCCCAAGTCGAAATTTTTTCTCAAATGGATAGTTCAAAATGTATCAATTTTTTAGATAGACCTGTAAATAAATATTTGTTTTGGAAATTATTTTCTGATGGTTCTAAATCTAACGAAGGAGTAGGAGAAAGATGTGTGCTAATTAGTCTAGAAGGAGATAAAATCATGTTAACATGCAGGCTTGAATTTGATTGTACCAACAATATAGCAGAATATGAGGCTTTAGTCCAAGGGTTGTACAAAACAATCCGGTTGGACATAAATTATCTCCAAGTCTTCAGAGACTCTGAAATTGTAGTAAGACAGGTACGAAATACTATACATTGCTTATCAGGTCATTTAAAAGACTATCAATCTTTAGTTCAAGATCTGACAGAGCATTTTATAGCATTCAATATTTCATCAATTCCCAGACTCCAGAATGCAAGCACTAACCTTTTAGCTAGCGTAGCTTCTAAGCTCATTCCTTCTGAAGATTTTAGTCTAGATAGATTCTCAATAGAATTAATATTTAGACCTTCTATTCCTGACAACATCACAAATTGGAGAATATTCAACGACGATCCTGATATCATAAATTTCCTTACTTCTGAAGGATCCTACTCTAATCAAATAATTGACGAAGACCAACATGATTGACAATTACAACAAAATAGCACTAACAATTCTACACCTAAATCAGTGGTCAAGTTAGAAGATCTGTACGATTTGAAAGATTGGTTTAAAAGGTCTACCAATTCAAAGCTCCAAAGTTCAACTTTGAATTACGAATTAGTAAACCTAGGAACCTATGCCAAACCCCAAAACATAAATCTAGGCCTTGGCCTAGCCCCTGAAGAAAAACTAGCATATATTCGTCTTTTGAGACAATACAAAAACGTTTTTTCTTGGAACTATGATGAACTCAAAATATACGACACTTTTATCATCCAACATACTATTCCAATGACTGATAATGAAAAGCCTGTCCAACAAAAATTGAGAAAGATCCATCCCAACTTAGAAAATCATATAAAAACTAAACTCAATAAGCTGTTGAAAGCCAAGATAATATTTCCCATCAAACATTCTAAATGGGTCTCCAATATGGTACCTGTTAGAAAGAAAAATGGAGATATTAGAATTTGTATTGACTTTCGAAATCTTAACAGGGCCTGTCAAAAAGACAATTTTCCCTTACCGCCTATGGAGCAGATATTGCAAGCAGTGGCGGGCTCATAATTAATGCCTTTCTTGGATGGATTTTCAGGATACAATCAAGTGTTTGTACATCCTGATGATCAATTGAAAACCACATTCAGAACTAAATGGGGCACATATGCATATCAAAAGATGCCATTTGGTTTGATTAATGCTGGTGCCACATTTCAGAGATCATGGACATTGCATTTAAAGGTTTATTCAATAAATCTGTAGTAATTTATTTGGATGATATAACCGTGTATTCCAAGAAACGAAGCGACCATCTCAAAGACTTGAAACAAATCTTCCAACGATGTTTAAGGTATGGAATTTCACTTAAACCAAAGAAATATTTTTTTGCATTAGGTGAAGGGAAACATCTAGGATTCATAGTGTCAAAATCTGGAATTCACATCCATTTTGACAGAATCAAAGAGATTTCTGAAATATCCCTACCTCATAACAAAAAATCCATGCAATCTTTCCTTGGTCAAATCAACTTTGTAAAGAGATTTGTTCTAGATTTTTCATGAATCGTATCCCCTTTACAAACAATGATAAAAAATAACTCTAATTTTAAATGGGGCCAAGATGAACACGAAGCATTCAGCCTGATTAAATAAGCTATTATTAATGTTGCATCTTTAACAACTCCAAATTTTTCAGAGCCTTTTATTTTATACACGTTTGCCTTAGAAAGGTCATATGCTACGATACTCACTCAAACAAATCAAGAAAAGGCGGAAGCACCAATTTCTTTTTTCAGTTCAAATTTGCAGGGTGCTGAATTAAATTACTCAGATGTGGAGAAAAAGGCTTATGCTATTTTTAAAGAAATCAAATACTTCATACCTTTTCTACTCAAAACCCATACTAAAAATACAGTACCGTTTCTAGCAGTAAGGAATCTTCTAGTACAAAAGGATGTGGGTGAGAAGAGGGCCAATTGGGTAACTGCCTTACAAGAATATGACATAGAAATTAAACCAGCAAACATTGTAAGAGGTCAAGGATTTTGCAAAATGTTGGCTGAAGCATCGCAAATTTCTGAAATTCCATCTATAGAGGTACAAATGTGCAAGGTAAGCCTAAACGATGAAGAGTCATTATATGTTAATATCATTTATTATCTTAAGAACGAATATGCTCCTTCACACCTCGATCATACTAAGAAAAGAGCTCTATGGTTGAAAGCCAAACAATATCAGCTCATAAATGATATTCTTTTTAGAATGAATTACGATTCTATTCTCCTTAGATGCCTTGAGAAATCTGAAGTTGAAATTTTTTTTCAGGAACTCCATGATGAGCTAGCAGGTGGACACTATGTTGGAGATGCTACTGCACATAAAATCTTATGCGCAAGGTATTACTGGCCCACGTTATTCAAAGATTCGCACAGTTACGTGAGGAAATGTCAAGTCTGCCAAACTACTGCTGGGAGACAAAAGAAGCCATCCTTACCACTACAACGAGTTAACATCGAAGAACCTTTCAGTCAGTGGGGATTGGACATAATAGGTGAGATCGTTCCTCACTCTTCCAAGCAGCATAGATATATCCTTACAACAATAGATTGTTTTACCAAGTGGGTAGAAGCAGTTCCACTCAAGACGGCTAATGCTGAAAATATCATTGAATTCATAGATCAATTTATAATCACCAGGTTTGGATTTCCTTCCGCTTTAATGTTCGATAATGCATCATACTTTTTTGGAAATGCAATGACTAAATTTGCACTTAAAAGAGGATTCAAACTTAAATATTCGGCCAATTATTATCCACAGGGCAATGGGTTAGCTGAGTCTACAAATAAAAACCTAATCAGGATTATCAAAAGAACAGTAGACCAAAATCATAAAAATTGGCATAAATCCTTAATATACGCTTTGTGGGCAGACCAAATAACGAGAAAAGCTTGCATCGGCACTCCTCCCTTTAATTTAGTTTATGGGAAAGAAGTGGTTCTTCCGATTCATTTAGCAATTCCCTCTTTGTCTCTAGTTCAATACATTGATGAAGTACCAACTTCCTCATTACACCTAAGACAAATGGAAATAATCAAATTAGAAGAACAATGAGAACAGGCTAAGAAAATGCATGCTCATCATCAAGAACTAGTAAAATCCTCTTTTGATTCAAACATAATAACCAGAAAATATTTTCAGATGGGAGACTTAGTTTTAAAATGGGACAAGGCATATGAAGAAAAGGGGAAGCATACAAAATTTCAAAGAATGTGGCTTGGTCCTTTTCAAATTGTAGAATTCTTAGGTCCATCAACATTTCCGTTACAGGATTTAGTAGGTAAAAGAGACTCTTTGCCTGTCAATAGACATATTCTTAAGAAATATTTTGCATAAAAGATTATTCTTCTATTTTTTTAGAGTAATACGTGTTTTTTCTTCATAATAAAACTAGTTGTGAATGGTTACATTAGGCATTTACGAAAAAGACACCAACTCTCTTTCAGATTTTGATTTTTCGCTTGTATAAATAGAAAATCTTTTGGAAAATTGATCTTTATTATTGAAAGATACAGTTAAAAAACTCTAACCTAGATATGACACTAGTTTCAACTTCATAAAGTTTGATGAAAACAACCTTTAGTGAAGAAATTGTTTTATATCAGTGCAATGAAAGGTATCAATAAAAAAATAAAGATTCTCTGTAGAATAGCTACTTCCAAAAACTCTATCATTATCATCCAGAGGTATCTAAAGGAAACAATGAATTCCTCCCTGCTAAGGAAATCACAACTTTCAGAGGAACAATCCAAGCATACACTTCATCTTGAAGAATGAGAGGTATCATCACAAGCCGGCTTATCATAATGACAGATATTATAACTTGCTGACTTTGCCAAATACTGCATACCACAACAGGGAAATGACTCAATATTTTTACAATCAAGAGGCAAGGGGTCTCATCACGAGCTAGCTTGATTCAGCAAAGTTATAAATCAAGTGAATGACTGTGTCATAAATTGGCTATCAAACCAAGACATTGTTCTTTAAGAATAAAAGGAAAATCAAAACAATAAGTGTGGATGTGGATTCTTCTTTGAGAGTTCTAGGTTTCTTTAAGTAGGATACAGGATCATTTCTGGGTAACAGGTAACCCTGTTGAGGCTATAAACGCCTGCTGGCAGTAGAGGCTCTACCTACGACAAATGAGCATATTTAAAAATTTGTTTATAGAGAAGACTTTGTTTTATCTTTACAGACCAAGTAATGAATGATGTAAATACAAGGACTAACTTGAGGGAGCAAATAATCAAAGTTGAAAATAGCTGAAACAAAATGTCATTGACAGGTTAGAGCATAATGTACTTTATCTTTCCATAATAAAGTTTAATTTTATGAAAAAATTCCTGTTTTGGAAGTTGAAAAAATTCAATAGAAACACAGAGATAACTTGTTCTTTCAAGTGAATCGCTAATTGTTGTGGCCACCAACAACCCCCCTCCTTATGAAGTGTTATTGCTAATACTAAATAAGTGGGGACCCTTAGTGAAAAATTGAAAAAAATCAATTAGTGTTATATTTCCTTTTAGATGAAACTTACAACATCATGGACTTAGCAAAATACCTTTAAAGAATCTAAAAAACCTAAGTTTCATAATGAAGAAAGTAAATTCACTTCTTGAGAGAGATCACATCGCGCAAAGAATGATAGGGTACCTTCTAAATAAGCCAAAATGATAAAAAACGCGAGATTGCGACGCGAAACTCCATCACATCGCATGCATTAAGAAGCCCTCACATTGAAAAACCTTAAAATCGCCAATATGTGATATTGCATATCGCACATCGCAAAAATCACATGAATTACACATAATGATTTTAACGATTAAGCGATCCGCAATCTTGCGATCTGCGATCCGCGATCCTACGATCTGCGATCCGCGATCCTGCGATCTGCAATCTTACGATCTTGCGATATTGCGACCAAGCAACCTTGCGATAGAACAACACTATGAAATTGCGATAATGCGATACAACGATCTGCATTATCGCAAAGCAAAATCACAAGACCTCTCCATCGCAGTTGGTTCTGGCTCATTATTCGAGAAAACTTTTTTAGGCCAAGAACTACTCATGCACTTTAATGCGAATTAATGAGTTGTTTCCAGTTGTTAATGAAGTATGGTGTCGTGTTTTTCAAAGAAATAGTTCACGTAAGGTGGCGTGTTTTACATATCTTCAGCATTTAAAGTTTTCTTGTCATTATTTTTATCATTGCTTCCACCTCAATTGTAAACTGCAGGAACAAAGGACAAAGCGTTATACAAGGCAGTATGCAGGAAGCTATGAGGAGGAAAGGCAGTACTCCAATGTCCATTTTGGAAGGCACACCTAATCCACTTAAGGGAGAGAAAGAGCTGCAGAACTCTTCTGAGGCATCCATCACAGATTTCTCATATACAACCATGGTTGAATGGGTATTGAACGATGCTGATACTAGAAATAGACAGTTTAATGCTCAAGGTCAAGAGCTCACGGAGAGGGAAAATTTTAAGAACCCCCCCTAAATTTACATGTATAATAAATGGGCGAATCTCCATGGTATATAGGAAAAATGGAAGGCGATTTTATCAATAATATGATATGTATATATAATTTTTTGGCGAATCTCTCACCAGGCATGGCGAATATTTACTCAATTATAAAATCTTGTGTTTATTGAATACACAAATGAAATCATTGCATTTCTTTAAAATATCTTTTGAAATCAAAATTACCGAAATTACATATCGATAATTTAGTGGGTGTAAGATAAAATTCACCCGTGCCATTCACAGAAAGCATGAGAAAAAACCTAATACTATATATAAAACCAAGAAAAATTCAAATTCATCACTTCTAGGGACCTCATAACCACCCTTCCAATCCACAAGTATGTTCCTATTTGCAATTAGAAAAATTACCCAAATTACAATCTGTTTACTCCACTTCTAGGGACCTCGTAACCACCCCAATACACAAGTATGTTCACGTTTGCAATTAGAAAAAATACCCAAATTACAATCTGTTTACTCCAGCATATGTTGGAAAGTTATAGAAGGATGACTAGTGCAATCAATCCATTCCTTTTAGCCCTGGATTTGTTTCAGTTTAAAACAGAAGTATACAATATACTTGTCCAATGTCTATGCTTTAACCATTTACCTTAAGATGTTTTTACAATATAATTTCCTAAGTCTATTTAATATCTTCATTATCATAAAAACCAACCTATATCCATCTTAACTCCACATCTACCACTCTTAGGGGGATGAAATCTATTTATCCCTCTGAACTGTAGACCCAGAATTCAGAATTAAGATGGATGGATCTAAGATGATAGAATTTCCCCTTTAAATAGTCTATGCTCACATGAATACCATGGTATTACCATGGGTCAATACCATGGGTTATCATAAACCCGGAGCTTAAAAATTACTATTAGTAATTTATAAAAATTAATAAAATTTATAATTGATTACCAAGTTAAAATGTTTAGCATACATTAAATTACAACAACCATTTTTACTCTTGATCCACCAAGCCCCAAGAGAGATCAAATATTTTTTCACTCTATGCTAGTTTGCATATCACAATATTTGATCCCTCTCGTGGCTTAGTAAATCCAGAGTAAAGATGGATGTATGCTGGTTTAATTCCCCCATTTAAATAGGCTACATTCCACGTGAATACCATGGGTCAA
>APFE030618425.1:7475-32135 GCA_000404065.3 Pinus taeda
TGCACTCTTGAAGATTCTTGCACCAAGAAGAAATTATGCATGATGTTCTTATGTGAAGTCACCATGTGGCTTGTCGATTACACTTTTCAAAGACAATTTTGAATATTTGGTCAAGGTAAAATGAACTTTCCCTTATTTAGGGTGATTCACCAAGTCTTTGGTTCTGCCTGCACCAGTCTTAGGTCACTGTCTGCACCAATTTGGGGCTTTGATAGATTGGTACACTTTCAGGGAAAACCAAAGATAGTTTTTATCCAAAATGATGTTTTAATCACTCCACATGAGTTATAATGCACCTATGTTTCACATGTGAGTTTCTAAAAAAAAATTGACAAATCAAACCAAAACTTTGCACAATTTTCAAACTGCCAACTTTCTCCTCGATTTTCGTGCAAATGAAGTCAAATATCATAATTATAAAACATAAGTTTTGTTCCTAGAATAGGAAATTAATTATTTCATGGCTCGTTTTCCAAAATTAGTTATGGTTTGGGAGATCCAAAGGGTTATTTAAAGCAGTTTAATAAAAAATGTAGTTTTTTGAGAATTCTAGGATCTTGCCCAAATTTGTAAAAAAAATGATTTTTGTGATTAGTTCATGGTTGTACATGACCTATATTGCTGGAAAATTATTATTCACCTTGTTTGTAATGGATTGGCTTGCCCAAAGCCAAATTTGTATAATAAGGATTTGTATAAAGTTAAGCCATGGCTCTGTGAAAAGCGGGGGCACTCATATTATTGTAAAACTATGTTGTTGGTTTAGATTAGGAGGAAAATCTATTTTTGGTGTTGGACCTTGAGCATCCATGATGTATAAGGTTGAGCTTTATTTTCAATACAAAAACTTATTCCAGGTTTTACTTTTCAGTTTTCATTCAACCTGTGATTTTGTAATCTGAAGTATTTTAAGAGGCAACAAGATAGTTGGGAGGGCTGCCCAACCCAACTTGTTTCCTCTCTCTATTTGAACTCCTTATTGTGCATTTATTTAGTTGGGACATAGATCTACTCTCTGTTTGATGCTTTGGCATTTCAAGTACTAAGGTATTTATTACTATTATATTTGGAGGATTGGGGTGTATTATGAGTTATGGAGATCGTGGACATTATTTTTCTCATTTGAATATTTTTTTCCCTATATATGTACAACAATCTGGTTGAGTAAGTACTGTAGAGCAAGAGAAAATATAGTTGTAAAGTGCTGCAACAAATCTCTTGCATGGAAAATAAGTGATCTAAATTATGTTCCAAGAGTTTACGACTTCAATTTCAAGATATTCCACTAATTGCTAGAACAAAGAACCTTGGATCTATTATATCGAATTATATTACAAATCACCTTAAAATAATTAAAATCTAGAATCTATTGATAAGATGAGTTGTACTAATAGCTAGGGTATTTGATTGGATCAAAACATAAGCTTCGAACCTGGTAAATTTTTGGTATAAATACAACATACAAACTTCTGCAAATTTCCTATATGGGTTTCCATGGGTCAAAACTCAGGAGTATTATTGTTGACAAAAAAGAACATATTAGTTCTAATGTAATTTTGTAATCTCTATTTTGACATGGATCCAATCCGTGGCTTTCAAAAATCATTGGAAAACAGAGTATATATGTGTAAGTGCATTAAGAGTTGGAAGCAGTTGTAATTAGGTCGTATCATAAATTTCTTTGATTAGTTTATGAAACTTCAGTTTGAAACTACCATGTGCGTAGATAATTATTTCAAGTAAATTATAATGTTTGTTATTTGCACTATGATGCTTGAGTTTTTCTAGATTAAAAAAAAAAAACCCGCATGCAAATTGTTTTAATCATTGCACCTTGTTGCAACAATTATTTTCATTGATTGTATTCTATTGCTATGGATTGTGGCATGTTAAATTGGCAACTAGGGCCAAACTCCATGTGGTTCAGCTTATTTATGGCAACCAATATTTTTATTGGATCCCTCTCGTCGAGAGGTGTATGATTGATCCAAAGATCATTCGATTCTGATAAGTATTTATGGAGATATGAATTTATTTTGATTATGTAATTATTATCAAGCCGACCAGCTCTTATGTAGGCTCTAGAAGCCCAAACGTCATGTCTATTCAACCTATACGTTTTTGGTATAAATAGAAGAGGATTTGATGTCATTTGGCACACACCTTCATGAGTAGTCTCCTCCTCTCCACGTCTAGGATTTTGGTGAAGGAGAGAGACACCATGAGTGATACGCTGGTCTTCAAGTGATGCCCTAGCTGTTGTACGTTACCCTAGCTGCAAAGATCTAGCTGCAATAAAGGAGGCCTCATACGCATCCAAAGGAAAGGCCCTATCCAAATTAAGAAGACTCTAATACGCTGAAATGCCCAGCAATATATGCACAGGAGGGAAACCTTACGAAGTTAGACATCCACGCAGTATACGCTGTCATGAGGACAATGTACGCACGATTTTGGAAACATTATACGTTGAGCGGGCAATGTAGATATCTATGCTGTTCATATATGTTGTTCTTTGCTCAGGGCTGAAAGATTGATACGTTTTCATGGTGACACTATCTATGTTGTTCATATATGTTTTTCTTTACGCAGGGCTAAAATATTGATACGTAGTCATGGTGAAACTATCTACACTGTTCATATATGTTGTTCTTTACATAGGGCTAAAAGACTGATACGTAATCATGCTGACACTTACTATGCTGTTCATAGATGCTGAAACATATACTTGTTCATACGCAGAGCACAGGGTCATGTTAATGAAGCCATAGTAAGTAACGAAGCTGTTGTCAAGGTAAAGGAATCCGCAGTAGGGTATGGTGCAGTCATGGCACGCAAAAATCGTTGACACTCTCAATGTATGTGGATCTCATAGCGTAGATTATATGAAGGAATCTGTAGTAGGGTATGGTGCAATCATGGCACACAGCAATTGTTGACACTCTCAATGTATGTGGATCCGGCAGCATAGATTCGGGAATAGAGAATTTGGTCACGCAATTTCATGAAGACTTATTCATGGAGACAGCTAGCAATCTATGGAGACTCTATACGATGTAGGTTATGGAGACATCAAAGCACTATCATGGATATACATAGTCATGGAAATATCCATACACTATCATGAAGACATAACAGTCTCAGGCATACTTGTGAAGGCAAGAGTATGTGACACTCTTTGTCTCGATCTACAGTCATAGTCTCATCATAATCTTGATGAGAAGGATTCCAATAATCCCACAGAAATGCACGACATAGTTATCTCAGTCATAATAAACGATGGCTAGAATGAACGGTCTAATATCATGATGATGCACATGAAAAGCAGCAACATGAGATCATGGACATATAGGACAACATGATGATGATGCATAGGCAACATTATAAGATCATGAACATGAAGGGCAGCAGCATGATAAGAGCATGTACATGGGTAGCATGATGATAATCACAACTATTGCAGCATGGCGTCATATCCAGTGATGTAGCAAGTGGACCTAGATGTATTACTATGATAGGTCAAGCCGTCACCTTGGAGAATCAGTTCAAGTAGAATGTCTTCAACTGATCTCATCGTTATACGAAATGATCTATGGTAGATCTAGATAAGTCAAAGTGTTGACATCTATTGTAAATGTACTATCTCTCTCTCTCTTTCTCTGCTAAACTTTGAAGAACATAAAAGAAGAATTGATCAAGGGTTTTCCCACACATTGTGGGGCTTGTCCTTGGCTAGCACCACATCTTGTGTCCTCTTGTCTTGGCTTTTATTCTCCGATTTATATTTATGTTCTATCTATAGTTTATCTTAATGCTGATGTGATTGCTAACTATCAAAATTTAAATAAATTGCTCTAGCATAGAACATACCTAAATTTAACATGGTATCAGAGCTGAGGTGAAGACAATGTCCAAGCAAGAGTGAAAGAGAAATCACCAAAGACAGTTGGGACAAGAGAAAAGGATCAATGGGTTCTTCACAATTCACTTAGGGTGAAGTCAAAGTAGAGCATATTATCAGAATGGCATAGCAGAACTTCTAATCGCATACCTAAAGATCACTTCATTGGGAAGTTCAGATCTAAGGGTGGAAAGAAATGTATATGTCTTGGTTATGAGTTCAGCCCTTATGCGAAGGAGTGTCCGAATGACAGAGATGCAGGTCATCAAAGACACGGCCCACTCATCTAGGAAGCAAGGAACCCCAAGTAAGAAGAATCAAATATTGTTTCTAATAAAGAGGTGTTATCTTGTATTGACCCTCTCCTTCAGATTATTTGGGAATCTGGCATATTGATTTTAGTGCTTCAAGGCATTTCATCAGATAGAAGGGTGCACTCTCTAATTTGGTAGAGATGGAAACAATCGTGGGATTACACTTGGAGCCAATGCCACCTATCTCGAAAAGGAAATGGAAGTCAAAGGTTTTATGGTGATATTCGTCAAAGGAAAGGTACATGCTTGAAAATAGAATTTTCTCAAGATGCTTTTGAGTTCAGGGTTGGAGGAAGTCCACGAGTAGGACCATGTCCATTGACACATAGCACCGGAGGTCTGTGAGTCAAATAGTGACAGGGAACCCTGAATTCAAAAAGAGCATGAAACTACATGTTTGATATGTACCAAAGGAAAATATTTCAAGGGGACCATTCCCCTCAAGTAGCAAGTCCATAGGTTTGAAACAACCCATGGAGTTTTGAATAGGAATCTCATGTAGACAGGTGGAAGAAAACCCTCTATGGCTTGAAGCAAATCACCCTGAGCATAGTATGAGAGAATCAACAACTGTCTGATAAAGCTGAGATTCACTAGGAGTGAAATGGAACCAAAGCATTCGAAGGTTGTGGATGACAGACCTCTCATACCGGCACCTATGTCTGACAGGTGCAGACCCTCTCATTTGTAGAATACAATAGGATTTGGATTACGAATGTGGAAACATAAACTGCTAGCATGTGACTACCTCGAGGATCTTAACTTTCAAAGGTTATATGGTAGTGATGTCAGACTTGATTTGGGAAATGCCTCTAAGTTTCTAAAACTCATTTGCATTGATGTTCTTGGAGAACCTTCGTTCGGGCATGTGTGCTACAGTTAGGATGGGGAGCTCATATTTGATTGAGCCTCACTATATTGGTGCCAAGAATCTTCTGAGATGTCCTTAGGACACAATCTCTCATGGATTGAGATACACTGCCGGAAATAAGAAACTTCATGATTATTCAAATGTTGATTGGGCAGGCAATGTGGAGGATCATTGGAGCACTTCTTAGTGTTGTTTCTCTTTGGATTTTGCTTCAATATCATGAATGAGTAGGAAGTAGAAGTCGATTGTCATAAGCACCGCCGAGACTGGATAGATATCTATGAGTATGATCTCGTATGAAGCTGCCTGGTTGGGGAAGCTCTTTAGTGAGTTGTTTTGATCACATACCACTATGATTCTCTATAACAACTAGAGGTGGGATTTGATTATTGAGGAATCCCGTACTTGACAATTGCTCCAGCTGATAGATGTCAGATACTACATTATCTAGGATATGGTAAGTCGATGAGCAAGGAGGCTCCATCACACTGAGCTGTTGTACAAGTCAGAGCCCTGGGGAAAAGATCAAATTTTTTATTTTCCCAAACGACTTGGAGTCGTCGAGAGACCTTTGTAAAAGGGTCCTGCATGTTGCATAGATTGAGCTCTGGGAGCTCTGGGGGGCTTGCGGTTCTTACTAGAGCAACATATGACCACAGGGTGACTTACCCTCCCCTGGTGGTGCGCACTGGAATAAGATGATTCGCTCTATTGTGAAACAAGATGATTCGCTCTCTTGTGGAACAGGATGATTCACTCTCCTGTGTAGCAGGATGATTAGTTCTCCTGTGAGGCCTAGATTGATGTGTTCTCCATGGAGATTGTAGCAGGATTGATGTGTTCTCCTATGAGACCTAGATTGATGTGTTCTCCATGGCGATTGTAGCAGGATTGATGTGTTCTCCTATGAGGCCTGGATTGATGTGTTCTCCATGGCGATTGTAGTAGGATTGATTTGTTCTCCTGTGAGGGAAGGATTGATTAGTTCTCTTATCGAGGCATCCTACCCATGCAGTCTGGGACTCATGGGAAGTACCTCTCATCTGATCAATAAGCAGGGATATGAAGTTAGGGACCATAGTAGTACCGATGGACGCATCATTGTATCTACCGTACTCCCTATGCTAGGATGACCTCCATTGATCTGGGATCAATGATACTAGTCTGGGACTAGTGGTAAGAGTTGTACCATACTATGACGCTGACTTCAGGTCAGTTGAGACTAGTCTGGGACCAGTGATACATACTTTGAGACTGACTTTGTGTCAGTATAGGACTAGTCTGGGACCAGTGATACATACCCTGAGACTAACTTCGTGTCAGTATAGGACTAGTCTGGGACCAATGAGAGTGGTACATACTATGACGCTAACTTCGGGTCAGTTGAGACTAGTCTGGGACTAGTGGTACACTCTCTGAGCCTGCAATACTGGTCTGGGACCAGTGATAGGATTTGTACCATACTATGACGCTGACTTCGGGTCAGTTGCGATTTCTCTAGGACCAGTGGTACATACTCTGAGACTGACTTCATGTCAGTGTCGGACTAGTCTGGCACCAATGAGAGTGGTACATACTATGAAGCTGACTCCGGGTCGGTTGAGATTGGTCTGGGACTAGTGGTACACTCTTTGAGCCTGCGATACTGGTCTGGGACCAGTGGTAGGAGTAGTACCCATTATGACACTGACTTTGGATCGGTTGAGACTGGTCTGGGACTAGTGGTACACACTCTGAGACTAACTTTGAGTCAGTGGAGAATGGTATGAGACATTCTCGACCAATTCTTCTTCTTCATAGTGCAGCAAAGCTAAGCAGAGCATAGCAGAGCTAGTAGAGCTGAGCAGAGCAAAGCTGAGCAAAGTTGCGTAGAGCATAGCGGAGCCAGCAGAGCTGAGTAGAGTTGGGCAGAGCAGTGCAGGGCACTGATGGCAGAGATAGTACAGTCAGACATATGGATCACCGGATGGAATTCTCCCTAGTTGAGAGGGAGTGTTAAATTGGAAACTAGGGCCAAACTCCATGTGGGTCAGCTTATTTATGGCAGCTAACATTTTTATTAGATCCCTCTCATCGAGAGGTGTAGGATTGATCCAAAGATCATCCAATTCCGATAAGTATTTATGGAGATATGAATTTATTTTGATTATGTAATTATTATCAAGCTAACCAGCTCTTATGTAGGCTCTAGAAGCCCAAACGTCATGTCTATTCAACCTATACATTTTTGGTATAAATAGAAGAGGATTTGATGTCATTTGGAACACGTCTTCATGAGTAGTCTCCTCCTCTCCACGTTTGGGTTTTTGGTGAAGGAGAGAGACACCATGAGTGATACGTTGGTCTTCAAGTGATGCCTTAGCTACTGTAAGTTACCCTAGTTGAAGAGATCTGGTCGCAGTAAAGGAGGCCTCATATGCAGCCAAAGGAAAGGACCTATCCACATTAAGAAGACTCTAATACGATGAAATGCCCAACAATATATGCACAGGAGGGAAACCTTACACACTTAGACATCCATGTAGTATACGCTGTCATGAGGACAATGTACGCATAGTTTTGGAAACACTATACATTGAGCAGGCAATGTAGATATCTACGCTCTTCATATATGTTGTTCTTTACGCAAGGTTGAAAGATTGATACGTAGTCATGGTGACACTATCTACGCTGTTCATATATGTTGTTCTTTACACAGGGATGAAACATTGATACGTAGTCATGGTGACACTATATACACTGTTCATATATGATATTCTTTACGCAGGGCTGAAAGATTGATACGTAGTCATGGTGACACTTACTATGTTGTTCATATAAATTGACACATATCTGCTATTCATACGCAGAGCACAGGGTCATGGTAATGAAGCCATAGTAAGTAACGAAGCTGTTGTCAAGGTAAAGGAATCCGCAGTAGGGTATGGTGCAGTCATGGCACGCAGAAATTGGTGACACTGTCAATGCATGTGGATCTCGCAGCGTAGATTATATGAAGGAATCTACAGTAGGGTATGGTGCAGTCATGGCATGCAATAGTTGTTGACACTCTCGATGTATGTGGATATGGCAGCATAGATTCGGGAATAGAGAATCCAGTCACGCAGTTTCATGAAGACTTATTCATGGAGACAGTTAGCAGTCTATGGAGACTCTATACAATGTAGGTCATGGAGACATCAAAGCACTGTCATGGATATACACAGTCATGGAAATATCCATACGCTGTCATGAAGACATAACAGTCTCAGGCATACTTGTGAAGACAAGAGTCTGTGACAGTCTTTGTCTCAATCTACAGTCATATTCTCGTCATAATCATGATGAGAAGGATTCCAATAATCCCACATAAATGCACAACATAGTGATCCCAGTGATAATAAAGGATGGCTAGAATGAACGGTCTAATATCATGATGATGCACATGAAAGGCAGCAACATGAGATCATGGACATATAGGACAACATGATGATGATGCATAAGCAGCATTATAAGATCATGAACATGAAAGGCAGCAACATGATAAGATCATGGACATGGGCAGCATGATAAGATCACAACTATTGCAGCATGGTGTAATATGCAATGATGTAGCAAGTGGACCTGGATGTAGTACTATGATAGGTGAAGCCGTCACCTTGGAGAATCAGTTGAAGCAGAATGTCTTCAACTGATCTCATCGTTATACGAAATGATCTATGCTAGATCTAGATAAGTCAAAGTGTTGACGTCTATTGTAAATGTACTATCTCTCTCTCTCTCTTTCTCTATTGAACTTTGAAGAACATAAAAGAAGAATTGATCAAGGGTTTCCCTACACATTGTGGGGTTTATCCTTGGCTGGCGCCACATCTTATGTCCTCTTGTCTTGGCTTGTCTTCTGCGATTTATATTTATGTTCTATCTACAACTTATCTTAATGCTGATGTGATTGCTAACTATCAAAATTTAAATAAATTTCTCTAGCATAGAACATACCTAAGTTTAACATGGCAGTTAGAATATTTTCCACAAGTTGTGTTTTTACTAGGTTTTAATTGTTTTTTCTTATTACATTTGGAAAGCATACACACAAGATCCTTATGTACATGTTGAACCTTAAATCTGAAAAGATCCATTACAACTGGTACAAAGTATTTGGTTTGTAGGAGATAGCATATTGCATATATTTCAGAGTAGATATAGAAGCATTCTTTTCTGCACATTTTATTTTTTTTACAGAAATAGTTTGCAAAAGTGGAATCACAATGGACTTGGTTATTTCTCTTGCTTTGGAATTCTACACTATGTGGTTTTCCCAGGTTTTCAATTCTTTTCTTTCTAGTTTAATTAGAGTTCCCCAATTTAGTTAATGCTCAAGTTTCTAGCTAGGCCCTTGTTCTTTGTTTTCTAATAATTAGTGTTTGTTTTCCAAAAACTTTTGTCATTAGATATTGCTCTTTACTTGTCACTAGTTAGGATTTTTCCTTTTAATTTCCAATAGCTATGGTTTGTTTTTCAATTGCTAAATAAGGGTTTGATTTCAATGTTGGTAAGTTGTAGGAATAACGTTTAGGGTTTGTTTCTAATGAATTCTTGCAAGTGCAGGATTTGAATTGATCATTGATTGCAGGAATCTATAAAGAGATTAATGTGCAAGTCAGATTAGAATTTGATTTGCAAGTTGCTAGGGGGTCTCTCTGGCATTTCTAGTGTTGTGCCTTGAAGTTTACGAACTCTCAGTTTGACAATTAAATGTTAGGTTTCTTATTACACCAAAAATTTTAACGTCCTTGCAGGGGAGGCAATTAGGGGATTGACCTTGGTAACCTATTGCAATTTGGTTTGCACTTCATCTAGTTTTTGTTGCAAGTTTTTCCATAGATTTAATTCTTTGAATTCATTTCTTTCATGTACATTGTTTCAAGGTGTTGTAAGAACCCCCCTATATATACTAATTCATGTGATGAAATAATATACCAAGTGGCTTGTTGAAAATAGAAAAATGGTATTTCGAGAAATATTTCAATGGGGAGTTCAAGGATAATATATGATATTGCTACTGAGATATGATATTCCAATGGCAAACTTACGAGTGCAAAAATCAACATTTTTCTTCAAAACTTTAAATATGATGTTATATGTTCTCTTATTTCACAATTGGATGATTTGCATGAAGAACAAATACAGGATAAAATTGAAGAACCATTGTTGATATTTTGCACCAACTGTAGAAAGAAGCACTTCCTTGGAAAGTTCTCACTTAACGGTTTGAGAGTTTGAAAAATTTGCATGGAGGGTCATTCAACATAACATTACCCATCACTTCTAGAAATATTAAAGGTACTCAAGAAATCAAGTAAGGAATCAAATAAACCACCAGGTATAACTCAAAACTCATCATCATTTAATACTTGGACTAATACCTATTATCCTCGGCAGGTTCCTGAACAAATTTATAATCCTACAGTTTCATGGAAAACTTTTAGTCCTTCTCTAACTGAATACCCTACTTCATGGCCATAGTGGACCTCTCCCTAGCCCTCTTATTCGATTAAAATATCCCCATAGCCTTAGGAATGGTTTGGAGCTTTTTTCCTAGCGAAGTGTTTCATGCAAAATCAATAAAAACAACTGCAATTTCCATCCAATGCACCACCAATTCATCCTCCTCTATGGTCCTAGTTACCTATGCAATCTTACTTTAATTCAAACCCTAGACTTAACCCTAGTCTACACCCTAATTTAAACCCTAATGAAAATCCTAGACTTATCTCTCATTCATACTCTAATTAAAAAGCTAGACCTAACCTTAGTCCACACCTTAATTCGAACCCTAGACCTAACCCTAGTCCACACCTTAATTCAAACATTAACCCTAGACCTAACCTTAATTCAAACAATGAGGTCACACAACAATTTAAAACACCTATTATTCTCGTTGATTCCCTTAGTATATGAAATGATATATCTTTGAGATTTGGGGAAGGGTTTATTTTGAAAATATCTCATATCACTACAAAACATTCACCCCAAGAATTCAAAGACCATCGGAGGAGAAATATTTGATTGGAACCTATTGTAAAATTGTTGTTTAAGCTCAAAACCCTAGAATTTCTCTTAACCATTCTTCTTAATCTAAAAAGAAGACATTTGATCCCAAAAAATAAGGGGTTTGTCTTTTCCCTTTCACCAATTCCTTATGCCTCCAATAGAGTGATTATCAAGTTGTGGAAGATTTGTATGAGTTGGAAAATCATAAATATGTGGATCCCATTAACGCTTGGTTTCAAACAATTGTCAACGAACCTTATTCCCTCATTATTTGACAACCCTTGATACCATATCTGATAAAGTAGCTGGTTTCTCATACTCTGGTATCTGTTGAAGTTTATATTTAAAACTGAGTGTGAGTATATTTAGGATTATGTTACAAACATGGCTATATTGGAATTAATCCTACAATTGAAGGAGATATTCCTCTCTCGAGATTAGGATAGGGTAGTATAAGAGAAATGAATAAAAACATCATTTGAAATAAAATTGTTACAACAACACTCTTGAAACTGCAATTCCTAAGGCACAACTATTGAAATTTTTGTCATTATGCACTCTTGTGGTAGTCAAATTATTCATTGGGTTAGTTAAGGGGATTTTCCATTACACAATCCATTCATAAGCCTAAAACCCTAACCCTTGCCTGGTCACTTGAACAAGTTGTTATCCATGAAACCTTTTCAAGTTTCTCTTCAAACTTCTTCAAAGTTATTGATGAAAAGCCTCATATGGTGGATCACTCCTCTAAAAACCCTAATGAGATTTCATGAGAACCATAGCATGATTAACTTGAGGAATATTTTAGTCATTATCATAGATGTTTTCTTTAAAATGAGTCTTTAGGGTAGCAAGACCAACCAGTAAATATTAGTCCTTAAAAATTATTCACGTCATCCCGTGGTCTTAAGGAGAGACTTTCCTCCCCGCCTATTAAGTAACCTATTTAAGGTTAATCATAATCAGTGTTTATTTTAACATAAGAGGATTAATTGAGGGATAGGCAGTCTCATTGTGAGCTGACCTAAAATGATCATGGGTCCTAACGAGAATGACAATACTGATACTAGTAACCAAGCGAGGGTAATGAATTGTAGTTGAAAATACAGAAGACAAGAGATCTCGTCACAAGTTGACTTGTTCGTTCTTGTTATTTCTTGTGAATGGGACTGTCATTAGCTAGTTACCAAGCCAGGATAACAACCTTAAGTTAATTCCTAAAAAAAAGTAAATTCTTTTAAATGACTTTGAATATATATCTAATAGATGGGACACATGAATTTCATGGGTTAAAAGGCATCCTTTTCGAGGCTATAAATGCCTGTTGGAAGCAAGGCCATGCCTATGGTATTAAACTTAATTTTACACTATGATTTACTTGGTCATTTTTGTCTTTCCCTAAACTCATTATAATATCTCTCTGAGAATGGTTGTAAGATCTTGCCCGTAATGTGCTTTGGATTTTTATCTTTTAGAATATGAAGGTTTTCATGGATGTGGGACCCTTAGTGCTTGAACAAGAGGAGCTTCAACTATATGTTGGATAACAGTAAGATGGTCACCCTGGGAAGGTATCATTTTGTTATCTTTCTTTTTCCATGTTTCCATCTATCTTTAATGCCATGGGTTTGAAATTATGACACTTTTAGTTTTCATGAGGTTATTAAGGTGAAAAACTTCTAAGGCTACTCCTAAGATGCTTTGTGGAAATTTTAATAGTTGGCTATATTATTTAGTGATAACAGTATCCTTGCAGTAATGAAATTGCTAGCATTCCTATGGTAGACTTGACATCCTACTTTCTTGGAATCAATCTTAATGAATGAAGAGTCCAACATGAAACAAGCCAACATGTATCTCCATTGTTAGAACAACCATATCTAGCAGGAAATATTTGAAAGAAAATTACTGTAAGTGCGAGGTCACCTACAGATGTTTTAATCTTGTTTGTTTGAAAGGGAGCAAAATTATGAAAATTGATTCGCTTGCATGAGGGAATGCAAGATGATGAACATGGGGGGATGTCAAGCCTCCATTTTGTATGGCTTTACATCACTTTTTTCTTTCAAATCCCTCATAGTTCCTATGGTTATTGTCGTCGTTTCGTGCATTATAGAGTAAATATTCACCACTTAGCACATTTCCCTTGTTTCAACAAGGTTTAACATTAAAACCAATATTAATTATAGTTTGTGCATATGGAGGTCTAAAAATTTCCTTTATAGACATATATTGTTGAATGCATAATGAATGAATGGCTTTTTAGCTATATATGTACATGGATCTAGTGAAGTATTATATAACAAGACAAATTATAGCTGTAAAGCAATGCAACAAATATCTTGCATGGAGAACAAGTGATCTAAATTATGTTAAAGGGTTTGAGACTTCAATTTCAAGATATTCTACTAATTTCCAACGCAAAGAACCTTGGATATATTATATAGAATTATATTACAAATCACCTTAATACAATTAAAATCCAGAATCTATTGATAACATGAGTTGAAATAAGAACTAGCGTATTTAATAGAATAAAAGATAAGCTTCAAACCTGGGAAATTGTTGATATATATATAACATACAAACTTCTGCAAGTTTCTTGTACGTGTTTCCATGGTTCAAAGATCAGGAGTATTACTGTTGACAAAAAAGAACGTATCATTTCTAATGTAATTTTGTGATCTCTATTTTGACAAGGGTCTAATTTGTGGCTTTCACAAATCCGTGGAAAATGGAGTATATACTTGTCAGTGCATTAAGCATTGGAAGTTGTAATGAGGTCACATCATAAGTTACTTTGATCATTTTATGATACTTCAGTTTGAAACTACCATGTGCGCAGATAATTATTTCAAGTAATTATAATGTGTGTTATATGCACTATACTGCTTGAGTTTGTATAGATTTAAAAATAACAAAACAAAACAAACAAACCTGCATGCAAACTGTTCTAATCACATCAAGTAAGATCCAATACATTGTTGCAACAATTATTTCCATTAATTTCAATTATTTCTAGAAGTTGTATTTTTACCAAGTTTTAATTGATTTTGCTGAATTGCATTTGGAAAGCATCTACACAGGTTTCTTATATACATGTTGATCCTTAAATCTGAAAAGATCCATTACATCTGGCACAAAGTATTTGGTTTGCAGGAGTTAGCATATTGTATATATTTCAGAGTATATCTAGAAGTATTCTTTTCTGCACATTTAATTTTGTTACAACAATAGTTTGCAAAAGTGGAATCACAATGGACATAGTTATTTCTTTTTCTTTGGAATTATACATTATGTGGTTTTCCCATGACCTCAATTCTTTTGCTTTCTAATTTAATTGGAATTTCCTAATTTAGTTAATGCTTGGGTTTCTACATAGGGTTTTTTATTTGTTTTCCAATAAAAAGGGTTTGCTTTCCAATATTTTTTGTAATTAGATATTGCTCTTTACTTTTCACTAGTTAGGGATTTTCCTTTTAATTGCCAATAGTTATGGCTTGTTTTTCAGTTTCTAAGTAAGGGTTTTCTTTCAATGCTGGTAAATTGTAGGAATAATGTTTAAGGTTTGTTTCTAATGAATTATTTTGAGTGCAACATTTGAATTGATCATTGATTGTAGGAATCTAGAAATAGATTGATGTATAAGTTAGACTAGAATTTGATTTACAATTTACTAGGGGATCTCTCTAGCATTTCTAGTGTTGCACCTCAAAGTTTATGAACTCCTAGTTTGACAATTAAATTTTAGATTTTTTATTATGCCCAACAATCTCCTCAGCCCGAAAATTCAAGGTACTAAGTGAATGAACCCCCTACATTCCCTGACATAATTGTTTGACTAGGTGGAACTAAGACAAAATCATGCAAACCAGGTTGCGAATAGACTACAGAATTTGTCTAACTACTACTAGAAAAATGCAAACTCCACAAGAACTACCAGCTATGTAAGTGTTATAAACTTGCTGAAATTTCAAAATTTTAGCTAATTTACAAAGAAAATTAACAGGATTTTGATGGAGTACCAAAGAAAATTAACAGTGTTTTGATAAAGTATTAAGGGGAAATTAGGGAGAGAGTTAGTTGCATTATTTCATCATAGACTACTAATTTTAGGGATTAAATCATCTTCAAATAATAATCACCTCATTATGAAGTGAATTTCCTCATCTACAAGAGTATTCTGATCGATCGTTACAATTGTCTCTTTGGGAATTTTAGGTGTCTAAACTTCTCCCGACTCTTGGTGGGCTCCACTTCCTCTATACCGGTATCTTATCGCATCAACTTTGGTTTCTCCTATTCCACTAGAATGAGACCCTTCTCCTACGTCACTCTTACGGAACTCTATACTAGCCATTCCTCCTACTCACAACCTCAGACTACTCAAGGCTTCAGTTATCTTTTGCAATTCTCTTCTCCTCCTCCTAATTTCCCTCAACTTCTTTTCCCACCATTATTCAAACCTTCTTAGTACCCTAAAATCTTGAGCTCTCTGCAACTCATATGCATCCATTGTAGCAATCCATCATCTTCTACAACTGAGCAACATCTCTCCTATACACCCTACACCCAATACCTAGGGTTTTACACTGCGATATTACTTTCCTAGAATTGAAATAGGTTTTCTTCTACCATAAGGATCTTGATTCACAAGTGGATTTATTTAATGGTCTACCCTGTAACTCGTACTTAAATATTACTTCCGCTTTGAAGAAGGATTTATGATTCTTCACATAAAATTGAATAATATAACCGTCTATAGTTACTTGAACCCAAAAATATACAACTCTGGTTAATTCGGTATTAAGCTAGTGCAAAGTAGCTAAATCTATAATAGTCTAATTTCTATGAATTTGAAGGTGATTTCTAGTTCCCATCTTGATATGCAGTGTTCTCAACTACTTATATAAATTTTTAGGAAAATTGCACCAAAAAATATCATATTGATCATAATTGAGCTCTATAAATAGAATATATTCTTTGACCCAATCTAGGTTCTTTTATCTTAATTGAGCTTGTTGCAGGCTAAATGAGTAAATATTCTTGTGCCACCACTCTTGAATATCACATTTGAGAATCCTCACCTTTGAGAATCCTCGACACCATGATCTCGATCCCCATTTCATCTTCAAGTTCCAGCAATAGAACCATTTGATGGCATAAATTTTTACTTAGTTATACCTAGGGTTCGACCACAAGTTTCCAACAAAGGGGCTTCACTATAGTCTAGCACATCACTCGCCCTTTCATTCCTCCATGAAGGAGAAACATGTCACTCGACGTGTGTCGAGATGTTTAATGATGATGGGGAAAAAGAAGAGATTCGAGGTTCAATTCTTCACACGTGTTACCATTATTATTAGTAAGTATTCTAAGAAATTGAGCAGCTTATGCAGATTGAACAAAATAGAATATATACAATTGAAGGATATGAAAATATTAAAAGGTGGCACATAAATCCATAAACATTCCATAGATTTAGAACAACCCCACAACATTTCTTGTATATTATAAAAGAGGACCAATGCATTAGAACTACATAGAGATATGCAATATCTTTCAGATAATATCATATGGTAAAATATCAAATTAGATTACAATCAAGCACAACATCAAATTTTAGTCTTCATTCGAGCACATCCCAGAATAGGCCCAATCTTTCTCTCTCCTTAGATCAATCCTTATGGTTTTTATAGTTTTGTTCCACTACTTTGATCTCACTAGCTTGATTTGGTCCACTTTGATCCCGTTAATGAAATTTGGGCACTTTGGTCCTTATCTCCTTGATCATTTGCAAAACCAACACAAAGATCCCATTTTCGCAGCTTCAACAAGTCCCAAGATAGAAATTTCCTTTATTTGATTGCCATTTCTTTCTGATCTCACTTTTTGGCTTGGTTGTCTAGTTAGTTTTCTGCACCTGTTGATCATTTCCACAACCTTTTCCAAGCCAAAATTGATCAGAACTTGCCAAAAGACATGGACCCAACAATTGTGTAGCCTTTGAAGAAATGGAAGCAATATCTAATTCCTAAGGAATTTATTTTGTCCATTGATAATCATGCACTTCAATTTATAAACAGCCAAATTAAATCAAAGGCATTCTAAGTGGGTGGAATTTTTGCAAAACTTCACTTTTGTAATTAAACATAACAATGAATCATAAAACATATGCCTTAACTTGGATTAATTTAATTCAAAAAGAATTTTAGTTTCATGTTACAAGGTTTGATGAACTTAGAGAGATGCATAAAAGTGGTGTTGATTTCAAGGATGCTTATGCATCATGTGAAAATCTTGTGAGCACAAACACAACATAGTGGTCATTTATATGATTCAAGAGGGCTTAGTTTTTAAAGACGACAAAATTTGTGTTCCTAGATGTTTTATGAGGGATAATTGAATATAGGAAAACCATAGCGAAGGACTAGCTAGACATAACGAAGCTGACAAAACTTTTTCCATGTTAAGTTCATTTTATTATTGGCCAGGTATGCAAGCTAATGTGAAGATATTTGTGGAAAGATGCAGGATTTGTCAACAAGCAAAGGAGAGGAACCATAACAATATGGTGTATCATCCATTGCCCATTCTCGACAGACCTTAGGATCCAATCAATACGGACTTTGTTCTAGGATTACCTTGAACAAAGTGAGCTAATGAATCTATTTTTGTTGTCGTGGATAGATTTTTAAAATTAGCTCATTTTATTTCATGCACAAAAATTACTAACAGAACAAATGTGAAAATATATTTTCAAAGAAAATATAAGACTACATGGATTGCCTCATACTATTGTGTCATACAAGGATGCTAGATTCGTTGGCCATTTTTGGAGAACTTTATGGAGGAAGCTGTTATAGACATATTTGGGCACTAAAACCCCAATCACATATCTACATAAACCAAGGGCTTCTAAACCCCTAAAAGTGTTATTTCATACCCTAAAGGATCAAGGTCAACTGATTACATCATTTCCCAGATGTTCTCCCTGAAAAACTGCTCAGAACTAGTCAAAACTGGACCATACAGACTGCTCCATGCTGAGGGTGCGATTCATCTCACCTGTTACACACTAGGGGTGCGATGCATACAGAAAAGCCCTTCTGTAGGGTGTGATGAGAGAGCAGACAAATGGCAAAGGAAGTTTACTAGGTGGAATCTCAGAGAATCTTCTAGAAACTGCTCATATGACACTTGACTCTCTGAATTCACCCATAGATGAGTAAGAGATCATGAAATCTCCAAGTGGAACTAAGAATTATCAGTGAAATGACACTAATAAAAATCCCAGAAGCTGACTCACCCTCCTGCAAATATCTATATATGGATCGCTCCTCCTAGAGATCCAGGAGGTTGGAATTTTGTATTTTGTAAGGAAGTGTTGTTGGTTTCTCTGTGAAGCATTGTATTGTTGGGTGATCTAGCTTTTCATGAGGTGAAGAGGGATTTCATGCTGGGAGGATGGCGTTGGATCATACAGTTGGGTTGTAATTCTCTCTTCTACTACTTCTATCAATAAAGCTATTTGAGTTTTCCTCCATATACTTGTATATTTATAAATCTAGTATTTGTGTTTGCATTTGTATGGTTAATGTACATCTAATTCTACATTGATTATGGTTATAGATCTCTATGATTTGATGGTTTTTTGCTTCTTTAACTCTACAAGTGTTCTTTGAAGCGGGACAAGTGAGAAAGGAGTGGTGAAAGCTCTATCAAAGGAGAGAGGAAACAAGCAAGGAGCCAAGCGAAAGACTGAGGTTAGTGCTCTCTATTTCTCTCTCATCTATCTCTCATAAAGGAAAACACAAGTTACTTTGAATTGTTTGTTTCTAAGATAGCTACCTGTCTTAGTGGGACTAGTAGGTCTGAGTAGACACTAGTTTTCCCATAAACAAAATGGCGACTCCACTAGGGAGTGAATAGTTTGTTTGTTCATTACTGTTGTTTGCTTTATAAACTACAAACGGATCCTGAAGTTAAGCTAGCTAACCTTCGAATTTCTTTTGCTATGCAACTACAAAGTAGATCAACGCTGCTTTAGTCAATCTCCAGGTTGGTTTATGAATTGAACATCTGACCTGCAAACATCCTAAGTGCCCTGGTGGTAGCTCAATAACCTCATTAGATCAACCCCTATACTTTGTGTTTACTGCCTATCATAAGCTCAGCCTAAATCTCTGAACTTAGCTGCAAACTATGGGTGAAAACCAAGCTCAGTCTCATCCCTGGACCATCGCATTGTCTCTCATTGGCAGATTGGATGCATCGCACCTCCCGTGTGCTGCAGGTGAGATGCATTCGTGTTTCCCTTAAGGACAGGTGCCATGATTGAATGAGACTGTTTCTCTCCCCAGATTTTGGTTTTTTCTTCATTTTTTTTAGCTCTATTCAATAGTTTTGTTGTCTATGATTAGTATATCACTGTTGAAACCTTCTTCCTTTACAGTCCTCCTTTGCAAAAAGTAGCTTAATCGAACTATCGTCTCTTGATTTGAAAGTGTCACAACTGTCGTTTTCAGTCAAGAAAAAGAGTGTCGTAAAGTCTTCCTCTTTTAGATAGTCGATTGTACTTTTGCCATTGTATTTGATTTGAATTGTCAATTCTTTGAAGTGTCGAAAATAATTTTCCATTCGAAAGTGGAAGTGTCATCTTAGTCTTCCTTTCGTTTTTGTAAAAAATTGTTGAAGTGTCACTTTGAGGAAAAGTAGTTCAGATCTGTACTTAGTTTTCTTTTTTTCATTCTCACATTAAGGAAACGGAAAAACAAATACATGCATGTGCATTTGCATTTAGACTGCATGCAGAAATTGATTTAAGAAAATTGCATTTAATGTGTGCTCTCTGCTCTATGTTGAAAGAATCTTACTCTTCTTTCCTTAGTAGCTCGGATTTTCATTGCCAAAAGAAAATAAACGACTGTTTATCATCTTAGATTGCATATTTAGGAATTGTACATCTACATCATGCGGTGAACCTTGAAAGACAAACTTCTTTAGAAAGATCAACTATAAAATAAATCTCAATGAACATAAAAACACTTTGGAACCTAACGCACAACATCTAGAATTCTAGGCTAGAGACATATTTCGACGTCGTAAAGCCTGGTAACTATTGTTTTCATCATAGGTTGGGTGATTCCTCCTCTTTGATACGACAAGTTCCAGTACGGACTTGTGCTCCCACATACTGTAGAGTATATATTGGGGGACCACAATAGGCTAATATCCTTTATACTTAGGAAGTCGTGTCTGCCACCCTATCGATCACAATGCACTAAACACAACATTCAGGAATATTTACTGCCATACATAAAGTCCTCGGTAATTTCTCTATAATTTACCACCGAGGTGTATATTGCAGTTTTGCGATTGGTTTGGTAATCCCTATGTCTAGATTTCTAGAGTAGTCACTTTTGTTCCTTTTCGACTCCTTAAAAGAAAAGGTCCATCTGAGCACTTGTCACTTCAGGCTCATTAAAAATCAAAGGCGACTAGAGTCATCTTTAGCTTTTTCTCGACACTTAAAAATTGAAAAAGAAAGTTGTGTCAAAGCGTTATAAAATTCATTTAATTCAGAATAACATCATTGTTCCCTTGTTGGTCTTAGGTTGAGATAATGGAGTCCACCAATCAAGGATTTCCCCTTGGGGGGAGTCCTAGTCCTTTCTCTTCGTGGGGAGATTTTGGTGCTCCATGCATGGCTACATTGTCCCTTCCAGGACTCACAATTGGCTTACCAGTATGGCTATTCTCGACCTCTGTCGTTCAAAACACCGTAATTCCTCAGCAATCAAATCGACAACCAGATGATACTGGAGTTTCTCCCCCACCTTCTACTTCATTTGTTTCTCCCTCTCCTTCTTCCTCTTCACTTGGTTAAACAAGTGACACTAAAAACCAAGTAGCTGAGAAGAATAAGAAAGGGAAGGAGAAGAAGAAGAAGAAGCCAACAACAAAAGGACACAACCATGCATCATCTTTTGAAAATCCACACACTGCACTGTCCAAACCTAAATCTCCATGTGTCATTTTCAAAGGAGACCACTATCATCGAGATTGTCCTTGCATCCCACGGATCTTGAGATACTGGTCTCCCCACTTGCACAATTCGGTGTCTTCAACCTCTGTCAATCATGTTGAGAGTGCACCATCAACTAGTGAAAATGAAGTCAATGGACAAAAAGGAAGATCTAAATTTCCTCGTAGGTTGTGTGAAGGCGATCATGCCCTCCGTCGTTGTCCTTTTCTGGATGAAGCTAAAAGAGTCTTGGATAACCATCTTGCTTCACCGCAACGACTTCCACCTAAATACAAGAAACTCTTGCCAAGTCCATCGCTAGTTGAAATTCTGACTGAAATACCTCTTTTGTTGGTTGAAATGACTATCATTGAAGATAGACCCTTTGAATCCACACCAGACAAAAGTCAACAAGTCGAGATGGCAGTCGACCCAGTCTTGTCTTCAGAAGGTCCACCTTCAGATGATACAGTCTCCAAAGAGAATGAGAACGACACCGTTCAAATTCTTTTTGTTAGCATAGAGTCCGATGAAGATGGGGGAAATCTACCCATTCCTTTACTGCAGGAAGGAAGTACCCCATTTCAAGAGATTCACAGGGCCATTTATTCAGTCCCTCCTCCAAGCAATCTAGTTGTTTCCTTTGATTGGAATCTACTAGCGGGACCCTGCCTTCCACCTAATGTACCATTCTGAATCATAGTACAAGCTTACAGAATGATCATGGCTGGCACTATCATAGATGAAGGGGCTTCCGTGAGTATCATTTCCTCAACTACTTGGAAAGTGCTTTGTTCGCCATCACTTCTACCTGAGATTCGAAATTTGTTAGGCTTCAATAAAGGAACCAGTGGACTATTAGGGATCCTTGCAAATTTGCCTATAACTTTGAGAAGAAAAATCGTTCACTTAAACATGATGGTAGTCCAAGGGCCACTAGATTACAATCTACTCCTTGGGTGTGACTACATTTACAACATGGGAGCTATTGTTTCCTCACTCTTTCGAGTGATGTGTTTCTTGTATGAAGGCATAATGGTACAACTTGTTGACCATCTTTCATTCCTCGATTCAAACACGACTACTAGTCAAATTCCATCCCTAAATGGTTTCTTTACACAAGGAATGTCTCATCAATCTCCAGTCCGTTTACCTGATGACCACGAGTGATTCGATAAATGTGATGAACCGAGGAGGCATGCACCCTAGTCTGCTTTGGCAAGCGAACCCATGTAAAAGATAGGTTTCCTCATGAGACATATGACCAGTTTGACACACCCGTACATTTAGGATATGGGATCAGTCTAGAATAGGATTTCCTCATTGAAGGTTATGTGATTGGAGGTGGAATCACTCCATTCACCTTTGTCTATGTCGATGGACAAATCCAAGGAAGTGTTTTGTCTGCAATGTGGATGAAACATTCTTGATTTAATGCAGGGACTTCCATATGGTAACCTGGAAACTCTACTTTTCTTTATACCTGGGGTCATGCAAACCTTTTTTACGCAAGTGAAAAGTGACCAACGTAACTCTAACCCCGTATTATTTTACTAACTTCAACTGCTTAGGTTAGGTGATTGGTCTGATCCACCATTCACCTTTGCCAGTACCGATGGCACCGACAAAGCAAAGGAAAAGTTTTGTATGAAACTATCCTACCTAACCTCAGTAGTTCATTAACCCCTAGTATAGTTAGTTCAGTAGTTGGTCGTTCCTAGCTTGCATACAAAAGGCTTATGAGCAAAGTTTCGCATGGGGCAAGCTCATTAAAAAATGAACCTACTAATGAGAGACATCTGTAAAGACGACTAGAATGAGCAGTGTTTCCGCAAAGTTCAAGTTTGTTAAAAAAATAAACCCAGCACTGAGCATAGTTTCTAAAGATTCAAGCTCATTAAAAAATGAAGCCGCCCTCGGTAAATAACCTTTGTGATCACATTGTTATCAACTTTTAAGCCTTGGTCGTGTTCTTACCATCACCACCGCTTTTTAGCCGATCATATGGCTCCACTTGATTGTTTTCCCTTTTGAGGAATAGATGTGATGAGTGATTTTGTTAGCCACCTTCTTTACACTGCCGTGATTGAAAATTTCAAAACTTACATGGAACCAATTGCTAACCGAAAACATCACTCATTCCTAAAAAACAAGTCTCTTTTAAGCTCTTTTTAGACTCGTAAAATATGAAAAGATTGTTGAGCAATTGGCCTCTCCAACTTGTTAAAGTGATCGGAAGTGCCATCCCTCTTGTATTTTAATCTTTTTGGACCTGAGGGATCATTACATGAAAACATCAAGCACTGGTCTTATTCGGCTCGCTAAAAATGTCGAAAAGTCATCCCTTTCGTATTATTTTATACTTTTTCGGACTTAAGGGATTATATTACAAAAAAGAACTACTGGAGTTTCCTTTCTGTCTCTTTTCAGACTCTCTAAATATGAAAAGAACTAAGTTATCTTTGTCATTAAACTCGTTAAAACAATAGCAACAAACTTGTCCATATGGACAAGAGTGAGTCTCACTGTCGTTAGGCTCACTAAAACATAGTGATATTATAGAACAAGCATATGTTATCCTCGTCAAGCTTGACAAAAATAAAGAGGTATTGGTCAGCAATGACTAGGGAAAAAGGGAAGAAACCTTGAAGAACTTCATTGGTAGCAGGTTGCTCTTGAACATGACACTTTCACTCCATCACCATGATTGAGTTGGGTTGGGTTATTCCGTTCACCGGTCACATCGCCATTGGTCCTTCGTACCATCCAATTTTTGGGGTTAACACTACCAATCCATTTCAGTGTTGTCGATATGTTCAAGAGAAGTTGCTCAGATAATTCACCAACCTAGCTAATGCCTCATCCATTGCAATACCTTCACGCTCCATTTTTCATGATCGCCACCCTGAACCTTGTATCATTAGATCGTTTTCACCTACACAGAATCATCTGCTCCATTCCATGTCATAGATGTGGGATTCATTAAGTCCCTCCTATGATGGGCCACTTCTTGTCGACATCAACTCATTATCCAAGAAGTTGACTTAGGAACAGCTCTTTCAGTGCTTTGAAGCTTGCATGCCTCAATGGCAAGTTTCTCACTTCAGGCGACAGGTTTACATCAATGGCCTTCGACCGAAAGATTTTACATGGTGTTTGACATCAACTCACGTATTCACACCACGTGAATTGTACTGCAGTACCTTGAGGGTAATTATCATTATTGGTGATTCCTCTCGCACCTGTTAACAGTTTACATCATTGGCTGGTAATTAGGCGATGTCTTTCCATGTTCGACATCAAAACATCTTTTCACATGGATTGACTTGTACATAGGGCGAAGATTGAACGATTTTGAAGACCCCTGATCTAGTTTCATCCATCTGGGTTGTGATATATTTAGGAAAATAAAGACATCAAATGTACTCCATAGCTGCACAAATAATCATCCAAGCTAAGGGATGATGGCTCTACCAGAATCATCAGTCTGCCACACAGATGGTTGTCTGTCCTA
>APFE030618425.1:47008-65895 GCA_000404065.3 Pinus taeda
GTTCTGAGCAGTTTTCCATGGAGAACTTCTGGGAGATGATGTAATCAGCTGACCTTGTCCCTTTAGGGTATGAAACAACACTTTTAGGGACTTATAAGCCCTTGGTTTATGGACATATGTGATTGGGGTTGCAGTGCCCAAATATGTCTATAACAATGATGCCACTTTGGAGACTCTCACGAATACTTTTCTTCCATAGGAGTCTGGTCTAGGAGAATCATTACCAAGAAATTCATTTGAACACAATGGTCATAAATTTCATTTACCACATGAAGTGGTTTTCCAAAATTTAGTTTAATTATTTGTAATATTTAGAAATTATTGGTTTGTTGAAGTATTATTAATTTTCTATAGAAGAGGAATTTGTTGTAGTTGATAACCAAGAGATATTTGTAATCAATTTTAAAGATTAAATATTTTCCTAGATTTAGAAATCATATCCATAATTAGTGGATATTAATAGTTTTTCCTTTTGTATTAAAGTAGAACCTATAGTTCAAAAAGAAGGTTAAGATATTTTAGAGTTTAGAATGTTGGAGATTTGAGTGTGTAATGAGAAATTGGATTAATTGAGTAACTCTATCCTCTCTTATGTGTGCATATAGTGATTTTATCCAGCATGGTCCTTTTGTTATTTAAGATCTTCAATGTATCAACTGTATTTTTATATATATCTTGCAAGTGTTGACTATGGCCTAAATTTCATTGTTGGCCAAAGATAAATTCACAAGGAAATATTTTGTAGCAAGATCAATTAATTCATTGCCACAATCACAATGCAATTAAGTGATTGTTAGAGCTAAAAATTGTTTATTTACAGCAACCCTAGATTTAGACGAATATTATTAGATCAGTACTTGGTATTTTTATTCCCTGAATTGACAAATAAACAATTAATAAAAATTGATCTAAGGTTGACTAGTTCGGGCGTTCAGCGTTTTTTTCAAACTACAAGTTCTCTTTTCCACTGAAATCTCGAACCTCAAATAACCTTCTTCAGCATGGGAACCACTCATACATTATTTTGACCTATAAGCAAGTTTGGGTTGCTTAACACTTTTGGGACCCTAAGTCATCCCGACCCCTGAATAGGTCGAACTAAGGGAATGGATTAAAGTGATTTTGTTAAAATTTATTTTATAAATCCATTGAATATAGAAGATCTTGGCATGAAATAAAAGACAGAGTGTAACAAGGTTCTTTTAAGACCATGTCTTCATCATGATCAGTATAAATCAATGAGTTTACTTTTGAAAACTTGATTTTATCTTTGAATCAAAGTTAAGAATATTTTCATTCTAAATCAATTAAAAAATAATTAGTATAAATCCATAAAAACCACAAATCTACCAAGGGCAAAGAGAGATCAAATCTCTTAAAGTGAAAACATATTCTAGATTGCAAAGCCTGAAAAAAATGCACCTTATGACATTTAATCTCTCTTGACACTTAATGGATCCATGATAAATATATATATATATGATTGCATATTTGTTATTTTATCTTGATGTCCTTTAATAAAAAACTAAAGATAAATTTTATTATTTAATAAAAAAATAAATATAAATTTAAAAATACCAAAATTTAATTGTTTACATTTCAACATTTAATAAAAACCATTATCAACATAAGTAATTACTTATTAAATTTAATTTTTTTATAATGTATTGGTAATTTTTAAACTTATTTTTTCAATTAATACAATATTAAGTTGAATTAACATTATTTGTTAAACTGATTAATTTATTAATAAAAATGTTTATAATATTCTATTATAATTATTATTTTATAAATTATATATAGAAATAAGATATATTATTAAAATGTTGTATACTATCAAATTTTTTATTGTTATATTATTTCTTATAAGAACAAGATTGCATGGTTAAATTTTAGAAAATATTTCTAATTTGTCTTTAAATTTGTCATTATATTGGAAATAAACTTCCATATATTTTCAATTTTCTAATAAACTTTCATTATATTAAAAAGTGGTTGGACACTTCCACAATTAATCATATTGTTGTTGAAGATTTCCAGAATAGAACTCTGTAATATATGTGATATGTTCAATGTTTCGAATGGTAATTCCATCCATCATCAAGGACCAAAGAGCTTTCATTATATTTTCAACATTCTTTTCAACTAAGTACAATATTATCTTGAATTAAGATTATTTTAATTGATTTTATTTTATTTTATTAACAATATTATCTTAGATTATTTAATCGATTTAAATTTATTAATAATTTTTTTTAATGTTATTTATAGTTAATTATTTATTAATTTTTTGAATTATATAAATTAATTTATTATGTTAATAATTTTATAAAATTAAAATTTATATTATTTAATAAAAATGGAACACAACTTTTCCAAAATGAGAAAATGTCATATAATATAGTATAAAACAAAATTGCATGATCACATTCTAGAAAACATTTCTAATATGATTTTAAAGTCTGTGGCCTTATTGCAAATAAACTTTCATTAGAAAAAAGTGTTGTACATTATTTTTGTAAATTGCATGAACACATTCTAGAAAACATTTCCTAGTTGATTTTTTTTATTTTTTTAACAAGATTGGATAGTGGATATATTACCAAAAGTTGTGATGGAGCAACTTCCTATTACAATCAACTGTAGCATAAGTGGAAACTAAGCCGTGAGAATGTGCTAGGAACGCAATCCCTTCTCCTATGCTTATATTCAAAAATTCATAGATTTCTATAGTTATTCTTGAATACTGTCTAACATATTGTCCTACTAGTAAAGCAAATTTACATAACATTGATTCTCTGGTATTTTTTCATGGTTTGTAGACTGACTACCCTTGAGATGGTTGATTCTTCTTATCGTGAATTCCATTTGGTTTGCTTCCTTCATTTTCCCCTTGGGTGGCTTGTTGTTACTTCTGTTGTTGTATTGTTCCTTCTGCTTGTTATTCCTTCTATTGTTATGTTGTTCCTTCTGTTGGCTACGGTTGTTCCTTCTGTTGGCTGCAATTGTTCCTTCTGCTTGTTGTTCTTTCTGTTGTTGTGTTGTTCCTTTTGTTTGTTGTTCTTTCTGTTGTTGTGTTGTTCCTTCTGTTGGTTGTGGCTGTCCCTTCTATTGTTGTGATGTTCCTTATGCTTATTGTTCCTTTTGTTGTTGTGATGTTCTTTTTGCTTGTTGTTCCTTCTGTTGTTGTGTTGTTCATTCTTCTTGTTCCTCGTTTTGTTGTTGTGATGTTCTTTCTACTTGTTGTTCCTTCTATTGGTTGTGGCTCATTGTTGTTCCTTTTGCTTGCTGCTTGGCATTCCTTAGTGTGACTAACAGGGAGGAGAGGCACTGATGGGGGGAGGTAAAGAGGCGGAAATGGTCGCTAGGGGGGGAGAGAGGTTGGTGGCTAGAGGTTTGCACAGCGCAGATGGCTGGAAGCTTGACATCTCTCCATAGAGCCCTGAAATGAAGATCTTCTCCGTGTTTGGGTTTTATTTCAAAATTCTGGGTACAATGCTTAATCTGAGTGTTGAGGCCAATGAATGCAGATCTACCTGTTGTAGCTTGGTTAAGGTAGAGGATGAAGTGAGCAGGGTCCTCCATTGAGACTAAGGTTTCCTTGAGGCAGCAGATAGCCTTTATTTGCTAGAGAGTCTGCTTGCTTGTTTAAATCCTGCAGAATGTGGTAAGAGTCAACTCTCTCAAAATCTTTCAAAGTGTTTCGGGTTCGCTACAAAGTTTTGTTTAATGCAAGATTAAAAAATGATCTTCGGAGTTTAAAAGTTTAATCAGAAGCTCCGAGTCTCTAAAAATTTGAATTATTTTATAACCTAGCTCCTTCGCAATCTAACAAGCTTTTAAGAGACTGTAACTCTCTGTTTGATTGTTCGAGCTAGTGCCTAGACCCCAACTAAAGCCGGTTTCACTCGATCTATTCGGGGAAAGGATCAAACCCCCTACACCTGTAGTTCCTGGGTTCCCCTTGGACGCTCCTTCAAAGAATATTGTGGCTTTCGAGGTCCCTTGCCACCACGTGTGAAAGTCACCTTCAGTGAGTCGCAAGCACCAAGAAGGAGAATTCAATGATTTCCTGACTGAACCGTTCCTCTCTCCTATCAAGCAGGATACCATCCATGTAGAAATTTTTGAAGGTAAAGAGGAGGCAAGAGCTAATTTAGTTGCAATTTCTAGCAAGAGGGCTTTCACTTTGGCTGCCACTACCATTGAATTTGGAAGTCTGTTGTTGAAAATGCAACATTTCTAGCCAACCACACTTTCCACCAAAGGCATTTTGGAATTTCTTGCCAGATGTTGTTCCAAACTACATTTTTAGCTTTTTTCTTTGGATTTTGGTCTGTCCAGGAGATGTAAATAGAAACGAAAGATGTCTGGGAGGGGGAGGTAGCACTAAGATCGTGAAGGACCAAATTCCAGACTGCTTGTGTGAAATCGTAGTCAACCAGTAAATGATCAAAGGTTTCAGCAGCAGAGTTGCATAAGCAGCATCTAAAGGGGTCGTGGAACCCTCTTTTGTTAAGATTTTCCCCTGTTAGTGCCTTTTTATGCATGAATAACCATGTGAGGAAATTCACCTTTGGTAGGCTAAAGGGGGACCAAACTGATTTCCAAAGTTTCGATGTCAGTGAAGGGGCATGAGTAGATTGTAAAGAGGAGAAACCTTGAGCTGTTGTGTAACTTCCTGTTCTTCCCCACCCCCATTTTTCCTTGGATGAGTGGTGGAAAAGGGTGAGGCCAGAGAGAGCTGTATACAACAAGTTTTTTTAAGATTGAAGAGGTTCTAGGACCCCTGGAAAAGTCCATCATGCCCAATTCCCTTTGTTGTGCCAAGAGAAAATGTCTGCAAGCCGGAGGAGACGTTTGTTCACTAGCCATATCTTTAACTCACTACAGGAATTTAGGGAGGCCAAAGGGGCATTCCCTTGAATAGTATCCTCCCACAATAAGGTTCTCAGACCATTTCCTAGGATTTTGTATAAATGCTAATGTAAGTGATTCATGCATCTTCTTCTTAAATTCCAAATTGTTGTTCCTGTTGGAGTAGATGCTATTATAAGGTTTCTCAAGGAGCCTCCCTTTAGGTATTTCATCTAGAGGATCTTGTTGACAGGATTTTTTTGTCTGCATATAGCTGCCATATTATTTTTCCACCAAGAGCCAAATTTTCCAAACCTGGATCCTGAATCTGTAAGCCACCTTCCTGGAGTGGTCTTTTAAGGATATGCCATCTTACCAGATGTAACTTTCTTTGGTTTCCCTTACCTCCGTTCCATAGAAAATCCTAAAGGATCTTGGAGATCTGTTCTGTGATAGATTTGGGCGCTAGCAGGAGGGAAGACTGGAAGATGGGGAGGGCGTAGAGGACTGCCTTTATCAAAACCAGCTTCCTAGCCTTTGTTAGCCATTGGCCTCCCCAATATGTTATTTTTTATTTTATCTTGCTAATTGCTTCAATCCAGAGGGAGGGAGTGTTGGTCCCAAGGTTAAGGGAAGGCCTAGGTATTTGATCTTTTCCCATTTGTCATACCTAGGGAATACCAAGGAGTAAGCGATTCGAAGGATAGTTGGATGATCTACATTCCAATTGTAGACAACACTTTTTCTTTTGTTGATCAAGGCTCCTGTAATTAAGCAGAAGTGTTGAAGAATTTCATTGAAAGCCATTGCTATCTTAATCGAGGCCCCTCCCAAGAGGAGAGAGTCATCCACAAAGAGGGCATGATTTATAGGATCCACACCTCTTGCTGTCTTAATGCCTGGGATAGAGCCTACCTCCCTTTCAAATGTTAGCTTTCTGCTTAGGGATACTGCCAATAGGATATAAAGAAAGGGTGACAATGGGTACCCTTGGCGGAGCCCTCTTGTATCTTGGAAGAAATCAGCTGGTTTTCCATTGACCAGGGGCACTACCCAAGGTCTATATGTTCAGGCTTTTATCAAGTTGACAAACTCAGCACTAAAACCAAAAGAGAGAAGGATTTTATAGAGGAATGAGAGTTTAACCCGGTCAAAAACATTTTACATAACCAACTTGATGAGAATTACTACTGAATGGAATTGTCTAGAGCACAATCCAGTGAGGTTGACTATGGACTAGAACTACACAATGCGTAGTTCAATCTGGCTTGACTGTTGGCTGGGACTGCGCATTGTGCAATACCAATGGAAAAGACTAGGCACTAACCCCCAAGACAGTATAGAGCATAATTGGAGGCCAGTGATAGGTAGTCTCTATGCAATTCCTGGGGCCAAGGCAGAGCCTTGAGTTCAGGAATGTGTAGAGCATTTCGATGAAAGCAAGATCTGAGCTAAGGCAACCCAAATTTTCCCAAGGGTGACTTGAAAATGAGTGGATTTGAGAACAAAAGAAAAGGATGGTGCAAACAAGAGTGAATGATCATGTATGCAATCAAAACTAATGCAAGAATTAGTCAAATGGATGAACAACAAAGCTGGTGGAGAGGGTCACCGCAACGACGAACGTTAGTGCAAAAACAATGTTATGCATGCGACACTTAAGAAAGACGATGAAAAACTTGAAACAACACTTCTACAAGATAAAACAAAGTAAAACTGGGCCAACGGTCGTTCAATAAAATATGAAAAACATCACTCACACAAGCCAAGGAAATAAAAGTGACAAAAAAAGCACTAAAGAGACTTGTAAAGAAACAATTACCCGAAAAAGTTGTGTCGATTGTGTTGAAGGTTCCTAGATTCCTTATGAATGTTAGAGCTCCAAAATCGAATGTGTAAAATGAGTTATGGGGCGTCGTTTAAATAGATTTGGTAGATTTAGGGTTTATGACGCGCATGCCAAAAATCTACGAAAAAGCAAGACTTGGCAGGAAGTTTCTAAAATCAACTTGCATGTAACTCCCAGTGCTAAAAATAGATCCCTATTTTTTAGGTATGCTTTTTTCTTTTTTGATTTTTGATTTTTTTGGGAAAGGCTACCATGCATACGTGGGAAGATTGTGTAGTTCTTGAGGGAACTGAGAAACTTACTAACACATGCATCAGACAACAGTTGATGGAATGCTTCTGCACAATTCCTGGGCTAAGTGGCTCTCATTGCCTCTCATGCCCTCTATAATTTTCCAGCTGAATACGAGCTGCCAGCTGGGTCTGTGCAATTCCTAAGCCGAAGATCAATTACGGGATGTTCACGCAATTTCTCTTAGAAAGGATGTCTGTCGGATTTCTCTGCACATTTCTAGAGGGCAGGGCTGATTGTCGGGCTGCTCTGCACAATTCTTGAGAGAAAGTTTGGTTTACCTCTAGGATTGCACAATTTCCCAATATATTGCAAGAACCATATGTGAACCAAGTCACGAGGTTAGCTTGTGGTTGATCGGAAAAAGAAAGTTAGCGAACACAAGTTGCAAAGTGAAATATAACTTCAAACAAAACACAAGTACCTAAGCAATGCAAGACATGCTACTAAGATTTTGAGGAGGGAGGTTCCAAAATGGAGCGAAGACAAACTTTTGGAGGGTGGTTATAGCTGCTACAACATATACATATCACATCAAAATAAATTTAAATAATAATGATTCATATTTGTATAATTTCTTTAACTAGAAAGAGTATTCGTATTATATAATTATGTGCCCACTTTGCACCAAATAATCATCAAAACATTCCAATTATTTTATCCTTCCAATGGGAATACATGATTTTCCTAAGGATAATATATCTAGACAACAAAAAGAGGGGTTGAAATATGCTTTGAATGGGATATCTTTCACAATTTTTCTGATTCTTTTCATGATATTTTCCATATGTTTATCCTTTATGAGGGAGCCTTTGACTAGATGATGTAGGATGAGGAGAGAATCTCCCATGACTATAAGTGTGTCCACCAAACTTTCTTTGGTTAAAAAAATTCCCTAGTAGAGATCATATATCTTTGCTTGATTATTTGTCATATGACCTAGACCCCATGACTACTTGAACACTTTGTCCTCCTCAAGCCTATAGAGTACACCTCCCCCTCCTGCCACCCCTAATTCATATTTGCATAATTAATAAACATAGACAAAATAACCCCTTTTTTTTGTGTACCTGAATATTTTTTCCTCCTTAAGGCCATAGAGTATCCCCCCCTCCTACAACCCCTATGCATAAATAATAAACATATAAAAACTTATAAATTTAATTAATAAGCGTAGACAAAATAGCTCTTTCATGACATTTTTCAAGTCAATTTTACCAAATTCAGGTAGATATTTTTATGGTTCATAAGTTTAAGTTCTTTAATTTGCAAATTTCAAGTGCCCCAAGGGTAAAAAACACAATGTAAACAACAAGAAATCACAATCTCTCCCAAAATTATATCTTCTGATTCCAAGGGAAATGGCCATTTTGTCTATTAATTAGACTAAATACTCTCTCTCTCTCTTCTCTTCTCTCTCTCTTCTATGTGTATATATATATATATATATATATAACTCTCTCTCTGTATATGTTGTGTGTGTATATATATATATATATATATATATATATATATATAAAATCATTTTATTCATACTGTATTTAAAAAAACATTATAAAATTATAAAACATGTCAACCTTAACCCCTTTATTAATGTAATAGGCCCAAGGGGCCCCATCAAGGTCATGATAATTTAGTCCAATAAATAGAGCTTGTAAGCGGTTATCCACATTAATGATGATTGTAAGTGGTTGACACTCATTCTAAAAAAGGGACCACAATTAGTTAGTTTAGTTAAGGATTATGAATAGATGGGCCATATATAATAAATAAAGTGGTTAACTCGTATTATGCAAGGGACGATAATTAGTTAGGCTTTTGGATCTTATGAAACTATATATGGTTAGAGATAGAAAGGGAAGCTTTGTCTTGTGTTGGATCTTAATAGAATATTTCCAATTCCTATCATCCCATTGTGTTATTTTTGTGGTACCTCTGGCATATTTCACACTTCTAATATTTTTTGCAAGTTAAGCATACTACAAATGGTATCAGATCACTTTCCAGTGCCAATCGCACCACCAATTTTAGCAAAAAAAAATTAGGCTAGAGATGTGTGTCGACTTATTTAAACTACATAGATTTATCATTATATGCATCATCCTATGGTTGGGGAAGAATACACGCGAGAACTACAAGGGCTGGTGACATTTATTGGACTCCCTTGTAACCCTTGTTGGTACCCCTTTGAGTAGCAACGCGTCATACAACACTTATGCATGGACTGCTCTTGAATGTACCTCTAGTATATCAGAAGTCCCCTAAGGTTACCCTAAAACCAACCTTAGATAAGTTGTCGGTCATATTTCTACTACAATACACCAATAATAGCACTCATGTAGATTATGCACATGTACCAAGGGTAGTCATGTGGATGGCTAAGGGCACATTCGATCCTCCTTAGTTGGTGTGCTCTGAAATATTGGGTTGAGTAATATTGTTGGACACCTGTTGTATATCACAATACGTAGCACCTAACACTCCTTACTTCCTTAGTTCACTCACTCCCTGTTGTTGGCCATAACATTCCTACACATTTTAGAGTATCAAGAAGTTGGGGTTTCTACTGCCACAATATTGATCAATTAGGATAGCCAAATTCCTACATATTTTGTAGTATCCAGAAGTTGTGGTTTTTTCCACTGTAGTATTGATCAGTTTGGACCGCCAAATTCCTACATATTTTGTAGTATCCAGAAGTTGTGGTTTTTTCCACAGTAGTATTGATCAATTTGGACCGCCAAATTCCTACACACTTTGCAATATAGAGATTTTAGGATTTGATTTGTCATAGTGTTGATTATTTGGGAGTAATACTCCTATCCGAGTAAAAAAAATATTCTTGCAAGAAACCTAGCCCACTGGATTCAGGAAAATGAGTTGATCACAGTGATACCATTTGCTAGTAAGCTTCCATTTTTCAAGAAATCCCAATTTTTTCCAAATTTCTTTCAAGTGACCTACATTAATAGATTTTTTGTCTCACACCCATTCCAACCATACTACTCTTAAGTATACCACAATTTTTATTCGGGAAATTGTATGGTAGGTATGTGGGCTCAAAATATGGAAAACCTTGAGAAAAGAGTGAAATCACTGGAGGAAACTCTCGACACTACAATCACACACAATTGAAAATGCAGTTGCCAAGGCCATAAAATCTTGGCACCTCAAGGATAATGGAAAAAATTTATATGCCCACCTAGAAAGAGAACCAAACCACCATCAATATGAAGGATATCATCATTTTCAAGGAGGTCACCGGTATTCTAGCAATAAGGCACCCAAGATTGACATGCACAAATTTGACAGTTCTAACTCGGTAGTGTGGGTGGCACAAATGGACCAATATTTTAAACTCAATAATATATGGGATGGAGAAACCAAACTAGATTTGGGAGCTCTTTACTTAGACCAAGAATGTTCACAGTGCTGGAAATGGCATCATGCTACGTAGGAAAGCCAACATGGAAATTTTTCTCTAAAGCCATGTGTTCTCGTCTGACAGGGAATCTCACTTTCTAGGTCATCACACTAAGCTCAAACAAATGGATGTTGTACATGAATTTATTACAACATTTAAACAACTGCCCATCAGGACCGAGGACCTAAGGGTTCCTTTTATATGGAATGTTTCATCAGTGGCCTCAAGGAAGCCACCCAGGCTCATGTTTGAATGCATCAACTCGCTACTTGGTTGGAAGCTTCCCACAAAGCTCTAGATGTAGAATTTGTTATTAATTCCAAAGCAAATTGTTTTTTATTTTCATCAAAGGCACATCCAACCCCTACTAGTGGCCCCACCCAAACCCTTAAGGTGAAAAAGGTGTCACCAGTAGAAATGGCCGAAAAGAGAAGATAGGGATTGTGTTACTACTGTGAAGAAAAATATTCAGCAGGCCACAAATGCATGGAAGAAAAATTATTTCAGATTGACGCAACTAAAAATAGCCCAGTGGAGGAGGACCCCCCCCAGTGAAGTGCTTGGGGAGGATGAAGCAGAACCTTAAGATACTAAAACAGATACTATAGCAACACCAAATGAATTGATTATCTTACTCCATGCATTAGAAAGAATTTCTTCTCCACAAACATCTAAAATAAGAGGATTTATCAAGCCTCAATCGGTGGTGGTTTTGATTAACAGTAATAGCATGCATAATTTTGCCCACAAACAAGTCATTGGGGTCATTGATTGTTTTTTGGGGGAAGTATCCAATTTTTAGATCCTCATAGCTAATGGGGGGACCATGAAATGTGAAGGATGTCATGATAACATAAAGCTACATATGGGAGACTATCACCTTAAAGCCCACATGTTTGAAAATGAAATGGGAGCTTATGACATCATCCTCGAAGCTGAATGCCTTTGAACACTAGGCCCAATCACCATGGACTTCCAAGAGCTATATATGTGCTTCAAGCATAATGGACACATTCACATGTTTAGGGGACACCAAGAAGGTGCATCTACTATCATCACCTCACATTGAATGGAGAAAATCTTAAAAAAGGGTCACCATGGGGTAGTTACTCAATTCAATGCAATCCAAGCCATTGAATACATCTCTGCTGCCATTCCTCCATATTTGCAACAAGTATTGGATCACCAACAAGTATTTGAAAAACCCAAGAATGATCAAAATTCCTTTGATTCCTAGTATCCATCCACCAAATTTTTTCCCCTATAGGTATCCACTCACAGAAAAGAATGAGATTGAAAATATTATTCAAGAGCTATTAGAAGCAAGCGTTATTTTTCCCAACACAAACCCTTATTCGTCACCAACAATCATGGTCTTAAAGAAAGATGGGGCGTGGCACATGTGCCCTCAATTTAGGGGTTTCAAAAGTCTCAACATCAAGGATAAGTTTCCCATTCTAGTAGCCAATGATCTCCTTGATCAAATCCATCGTGCAAAAATATTTACCAAGTTGGATCTCCATTCAAGGTATCACTAAATCAGAATGAAATAAATAGAACCTTCCCAAGACAACTTTCAGAACCCATGAAGGTCACTATGAATTTTTGGTTATGCCCTTTGTTCTTTTTAATGCACCGTCCACCTTTCATAGTCTCACAAATCGCCTTCTCAAACCATATCTCGTAAAGTTTGTCCTGGTATTTTTTTATGATATCCTTGTCTACAGCAAAACATGGGACACACACCTTCAACATGTTGACAAGATATTGCATATTTTGAAGAATAATCAATTATTTGTTAAATTGTCAAAGTATTCTTTTGGGATGGAGGAGGTGGATTACCTAGACCACATTGTGGGCTGAGAAGACGTAAGGGTGGATCCTAAAAAGATTCAAGCGATTCAATACTAGTCACAACCCATGACCTTGAAAAGTCTAAGGGGATTTTTAGGTCTCATGGGCTACTACGGGAAACTTGTCATAAATTATGGACACATTTCCAAACCCTTAACCATTCTTCTTAATAAAAATGAATTTATTTGGACATAAGCAACTCAACAGGCCTTCCTAGAACTCAAACAAGCCATGTGCACCACCCTTTTGTTGGCTCTCTTAGATTTCACGCATTAGAGAAATTTTGAGGTAAAAAATGGGCCTCAAAACAAAAAAGTAAAAACAAAAATCAACTTTATAAGAACCAATAGCATTTAATATGATGACGTCAACCATGGGGGGTGATTCACCATTTTTGGAGTAAAAATTAAAATGATTAAAACAATTAAAACAATTAAAAAACTACTTTTTAAAATCATATTTTCAACTTATCTCCCTACGGTTTTACTCAAATTTAGAGCAGGAGCACTCGTTGGATGTAGAATTTAATTTCTCATCCAAGGATTACCCATGTTGCATACTTTTGATGGACTCTTCTACACGAAAAATGAGAAATACATGGAAAATGTGATTGCAATCGCACATTTTCATGTAATAGGGTCCATCAAAGTATGCAACATGAGTACGTCTTGGATGTTCTCTCACTTGAAATTTGATTAAAATCATAGGGAGATAAGTTGAAAATACAAGTTGAAAAAGTGGTTTTTTATTTTTTCCCTCTAAAATTTGATGATGTAATCTAACCTTATTTTATTATTTCAATGACACATTTTCATGTATTTCTCATTTTCAATGTAACAGGGTCCATCAAAAGTATGCAACATGAGTAATTCTTGGATGAGTAATTAAATTATGCATCCAATGAATGCTCTCACTTGAAATTTGAGTAAAATCGTAGGGAGATAAGTTGAAAATATGAGTTGAAAAAGTGGTTTTTTCTTTTTTTTCCCTCTAAAATTTAATGATGTAATCTAATATTATTTTATTATTTCCACTATTATTTTATAATATTCATTAGGAGGCCCATTTTAGACCTAGAATGTGATGCCTCAGGAACTGGCATCGAAGCAGTATTAAATCAAGAAGGTCGACCAATAGCCTACACAAGCCAATAATTGTGTGGTAGGAATTTGGGTCTATCTACATATGAGAAGAAGATTATGGCAATCCTACATGCAATGGACACTTGGGGACCATACTTTCTCAAGCGACAGTTCTAGATAATAATTGTTCATCATAGTCTAAAGTATTTCTTGGAGCATTGATTATCCTCTCTGCAACAAAATAAATAGCTCACCAAAATGTTGGGCTATGACTCTGAGATATTCTACAAGAAGGGACAAGACAATGTCATGGTAGATGCCTTGTCTATATAGTTTGAGGATGAGGGCACTCTCTTTTCCCTATATTTTCCCATACTGATGTGGTTTGAGGAGGCACACAAGGAATGGGTTACTCATCCCTCCCTGTCCCAAATAATTAAAAGGCTATAAGAGGATCCTAACCCCCTAGTGGATTATACTTGTTAGGAAGATATTCTTCGATATAAGGATGATGTGGTTCTCTCCCCTAACTCTACACTCAAACCCTGTATCTTAGTAGATATACACTCCTCACTAATTGTAGGACATTCAAGATTGCAGAATATGTATGCTCATGCACATCGATACTTCTTTTGGGCCAGCATGAAACAAGGCATTCTTACATTTGTAGTTGAATGTGACATCTACCAGTGCCACAGAGGGGAAACACTGAAGACACTCAGAACCTTACAACCCTTACTCCTACCTACCTCTATATGGACTGACGTCTCCATGGACTTCATTAGGTATTCCTAAATCAGGAAACAACTTAGTCGTCATGGTGGTAGTTGATCGAATTTCTAAATACACCCATTTTTCATGCTTTACCACACCTTTTCACTTCAATCTTGGTGTCTCAAGTCTTCATTGATCATATTTTCAAACTACATGGCATGCCTACTTCTATTTTGTCTGATCGAGATCCCACCTTCACTAGCATTTTTTGGCATGAGCTATTCAAGCTCCACGACACACAACTCCAAATGATTACAAAATATTACCCCCAGATAGATGGTCAAACAGGAGCAGTAAACAAATTTTTAGAGAACCATTTGCATGCTTTGCTTCGAATAAAAAACATCAATAGGTTCAGTAGTTACCTTTACCATAATGGTGGTATAATACTAGTTTCCATGAAGTAAACAAGATGACACTGTATGAGCTGGTTTATGACCAAATCCTCCCTTCGTCGACTTCTTATCTCCTGGGATATTCCAAAGTGCAAGTAGTTGATAAGATTCTTCATAAACATGCCACTACTCTTGATATTCTAAAGGATAATCTCCATCAAGCTAAAAATAGGATGAAGCAATAGGCTGACCAACATTGTTCAAAAAGGTCTTTTCAAGTGGGTGACCAAGTGTTTCTTTGACTCCAACCTTATAATAAGACATATCTAAAAAGGAAATGCTTCCATAAATTAGCTCCAAAAATTTATGGACCTAATTTGGTGATTCATCCTATTAGCCATGTTGCCTACAAAATTCCCTTACTAGCTACTTCAAAAATCCACCTAGTAGTCCATGTCTCTTGCCTAAAGAAAGTATTGGGGCACAATTGCAAGGTTCATACCATACTGCTTGAATTAGACAAGGAAGGCAATCTTTTTTTATGACCAAAATTGGTGCTATATTCACGGAAAAGTCATCTTTATGACCACACTATCAAGGAAGTCCCCATCTAGTGGAAAGACACCTTTCCAGAAAATGTGACATTGGAACCAACAACTATCCTCTAGTACTTTCCATAACTTTATACTTGATGACAAGGATGCTTTGAAAGGGGGGGGGAGAGAGAGGGTGTTAGGGTCTGACCCTAACCCCTTTATTAATGTAATAGGCCCAAAGGGACTGTAAGAGTCATGATCAGTTAATCTAGTAAAAAATATCGTAAGTGGTTTTCCGCATTAATGATGATTGTAAGTGGTTGGCCCTTATTCTAAAAAAGGGACCACGATTAGTTAGTTTAGTTAAGGATGGTGAATAAACAAGCCATAGATAATAAATAAAGTGGTTAACCCACATTATGAAAGGAACTACAAGTAGTTAGGGTTCAGAGATAGCAAGGGAAGTCTTGTCTAGTTTTGTGTAATTGGTCTCTGCTCTACTGGAGGTTGTCCCCTTGAAGAGGCAAGTGAAAAATATTATTGCAGATCTCATAGAATATTTCCATTTCCTATCATCTCATTGTGCTATTTTTTGTGGTATCTATGGCATATTTCACACTACTAATATTTCCTGTAGGTTAAGTATACTACATAATTCCTAGGAATATGGAAACTTATGCTCATGTAATAAATATAGATTTTTTATTTTTATTTTCAATATGTTCATGTTTTTGCCACACAAGTTAACATGTCTTAGAGAATAGAACCTAGGTGGAGGGGTAATTAAACCAACTAGCTACCAGTCAAGCTATTTCCATTTGACATAAATAAATATATTTACCATGTCAGTCATTACAAACCATAATTTAAGCAAGTATTTCCAATTTGCACCCAAACAGATAGGACTTACATATAATTAAGCATTTGTACCAAGAGTTACTTCACATCATTATTTATGCATTTATTGGTACAAAAATAGGTAGATGTAAAAATATAAACACCCACTACAACTTACGCAAGTCCTTGCACATAAATATGTAATTAATTTGAACACTTCAGAGATCTTCCCAAAAATATCTTATAAAATTAGATTAATATACGTTCTTGTTGAGATATATTCAACTCAAACATGACTTTAGATATTTGCATAAATATGTATATATTCCATAATCATATAAATAGATTCCATTATAAGAAAATTAAATTCTACAATTTTTTCACATAATTGTTCAAGAAGCAATGAACAATAATCAAATGAATAATAATCACTTTTGTAAAATTCAAATTGAAACCAATTTGGGAAAGAGCCTTTTCCACCCAATTGTATATTTAGTTCCAAATTAACTTTCTGTAGTTTTCCACCCACTAGCTAGACCATGATAACACAAGGAGAAAACCAATATTTCACTGTTAAGTGGGGTAGGAAAAAGAAACTCTCCTTCCCACACATAATAGGGTAAATAATTTTCTTTCTCAACTTAGCATACGCCTTTTCAATATCTAGATGAGTCTAAACAAATTAGCAAAGAAAATAAGGGAGTGCATTCAATGCTCTATATCCCTTTGGTGATTATCCTGCTTCTTTCTTAGCATGCTCAACCAACACAAATCAAAATGCACCCCACTTTACCAAGCTAGTGATCCAAGTTATACAAGGAATGAAATGAGACACAAGAAAATAAATGGAATACATAGAGAAAAATAATAGTTATTACAATAATGTGGAAAAAACCAAACTTCTATTAATAATTGAAATAGAGATTATAAAACACAGACTTACTAGAACGGTGGTAGTTATCTCTGAACAGAAAGAGATGGCAGCTACATGTATTTGTAAAATCTATTACAAGAAGTTGAGATAATGGACTTTTAACATAAATCAAGGATGCTAGAGGTTCAAAAGCCTAACCTTAGAAGATAAAATTCCAAAATGTTTTTGGGCCCCAACGGGGTTAGTTGGTACATCAAATTCTCAAGGTCATAAATTTGCATACGATCTCTATTTCGAACACTTAGTAACCCATTAGAATTTATAGCCAAGAATTACACATTTTGTCTGGGGCCTGAGATAGAGCTTATGGCTATTGCCTAGGCCCCCACCACTTAAAAAAAAAAACATCATTTAGGGCCTCAAAATGGCCCCAGAAGTTCATGAGCCAAAAAAACTATAGAAAAACTATAAAGATGGCCACCGATATCCACCTAGATTAGCTAGAGTTAGTAGTTCTTTTACAAGTGTTTGACAAGAAGAAATATGTTTTAGGGAGCTCAAAACATATCAACATCATTCCAATCCACAATTTCCACTTTTTGGGGCATAATTTGGTACCCAAATGCAATTTAATCACCCGAAATGCTACATCCAACATTCCACTTGGGGTTGCCAATATTCCATTCGTGATTCTCACTATTGGAGCACATGTGTGTCTCTATTCTCTGTGGATGTCTCTCTCTATGGGAATGATTTGTTTCCACCCTTTTCCTTCATGGGTCCTTCCTCCTTCCAAAAATTTCTATAATCAATGTATTATGCCATTATATAGGCCCACATTTACCTTAGTCCCCATGAAATCCTTGGGTAAGTTCAAAATCCAAGGAATAAACTTATTGACCCAAAAACTATTTTGGGACCAACATAATCTTTCTCCATTTTTATCCTCCTTGGCTAATAGGATGATTTCTCTTATTAGCATGTCAAACTCTAATCTAGCTATTAGGAGTAGGGGTCAAGGACCCAATTTGGAAAATTGGGGTCTAAAACCTTCCGAGAGAATTTTGAGGCATCAAACGGTGTTTTTTTGGGATAATTTGTGTTTGCTTTAGCATCACACCTTTTTTCCTTATTCTACACACAAATACCTTTCCAATAGTGCATGAATTGCCTCAAATGAAGTGTGTATGAAAAATTTATGCCACTTCAAAGTTGGTGTTCATGTTTTGACCACGATAGTTTGAGAGGATCTTATGTCAACCCCCATTATTCATGGAAAATGGGCTAACCACATGATCATGATGAAGAATACTCTAAAAGAATCAATATTGTAATTCTAAGTAAGAGTTGAAGGAGTCAAACCTAACCACTAGTGGGCTATTGGGTTGTGTTATAACTAGGCCACTAAGAGCAAAAGTGGTTCTATTCTTTTCGAGTGCATTTGTTCCATGGATGAGAAAAGCAGCCAAAAGGGATAGGGAGAGAGCACACATAGAGGATTTGACATTGTATTTAATGATGGGTCACAAGCCTTACTTCTTTGAACTCGTAGCCATTTTCTATTTAGAAAAAAAACAGAGGAACCTCACTTTCCAGTTGGGTTTTCTCTTGAAACACTTTCCCATGATAAATCATGTTTCAATTGTTGTTTGTGATTTCTAATTTCATTTTTCTCTATTTTCTACATAGTTATAATATGCATACATATGCAATAAACAATTATTAATAAATCCATAAATCTAAAGATAAATAAACCCTTATAGTGTAGATTTTGGATTTTTAAGTATAATTTATCATATCTATTGCGACAAACTATCCAATAGAATATTCATTGTAGTTTATTGATTAGAAAGTTGGGGCTAACCATAATATGTATACCACATTTTTTTATTTGAAAAAATATAAGTTGAACACGTATATTTAAAAAATATGTATAAAGATTTTTAACCTTGGAGATTCACCCACACTTTACCATAGATATTTTTAATGTGTAAATAGGCTTTGTTACAATACCATGAGCAAATAACATGGCCTATCAATACCACATGCCCAAGAAATCATTATTCTTTTGATGTGGCACTTATTCATATGACATTTGTTAATTGATTTGTTCATACTGCTAAAAATTCTAAAATATTCAGTGAAAATTGAATCTCTACCATCCATTTAATAAA
>APFE030618428.1:0-25259 GCA_000404065.3 Pinus taeda
ACATTTTGACAAAGCCACTGGATCAGAAAAGCTTTGAATTTTTGAGGAAGTGTTTGGGTATGACCGAATGCCCAGCAGTTGAAATTAAAGGGGAGTGTTGAATTTGTAATTTCAACCGCGCGCAGGAAACCACTCAGTGAAAACCACAAACCAGCCGATAAGCATATCGCACCTCTTTTGGCATGAAGTGGTTTCCGTACTTAGGGGCTCTGATAAAACTTGGAGCTGACGCGTGGATGAGGCGTGACATCAGCCTCTGACATTTATTAGAAGGTAAATGTCGACCAAAAGGGGCCTTCCGATATTCTTCCGATGTGCTCCAACATTTACAACCGTTGATTTACCAAAGTTGCATTGTGGAGTAAATTTCGGTGAGAAAGGGTCTTCCGATATTCACCTGAGTTGTTGGATTGGAGGAAGGTAAATCAACGATTTGACGTGCATCATGAAGCTGCACACGGGCCCGCATCAAATCAAATTGCGTGGAGTAAAATTCAATTTGAATGTTGACCATACCTTATTAAAATTTTGTCATAAAGCGTAGGTGGATTATTAAATGTTTGTTTACGGCATGTATGGGCTAGAGTTAAATGAAGACATGGGCAAAGACATATAGTTTAATATTATTACTTTTTTATTATTCACGGGTGTGGCGAAAGTTTGGTTTTACGGAACAAGTAAAAACACATTTTTGTAGTTGACCATTCAGCAAGTGAAAAACACAGGATGCACAGCAGTGCAGGAGGAGAAGGCCGAGAGGTGAAAGAAGAAAACCAGGGACAAGTATGTAAAACCATGAATTGTTTCACACAGCAGTGAAAAGGTAAAACTGTAAATCCCTGTAATTTTTGTTTTTCACATAGCAGTGAATGTAAATGAAATTTTTACACACAGTGGTGTAAAATTTCAAAGGAGACATAGTAATTTCTTTTGTAATGTTTTGGTGAATCCCTCTGAGTGAAAGAGGATGAATATGTATTAGTGTTTTTCTGTTTAATGAATAGTAATCTTTTATGGTGGTGCAATACTCTGTTCAGTAAATTTTTTTTAAGCTTCCCTGTGTAAAAAGATCTTGGAGTAAAAGAAAATAGAGCATTGCCTCTGTGTGTTTTATTTTTGTGTTTTTGGGATTTTCCCCTTGAAAAATCCCCAACAAAAGGTTGGCGAATCCATTCAAACTCTTTCTTCTGTATAGGCCTTTGTATTGCTTGTCAAATATGCATGCGACAGGTAAATTGTATTGTCCGTGATGTTAAGGAAAACTTACAGGGACGCAGGTTGCTCTCATACCACGTTAGAAAAAGAATTTACGCGCAAAGGTTTTTGATATCATGTTAGAAAGAGAATTTACGCAGAGGCAGAGTAGAGGAGTTTCAAAGATTTCACGCAGCTACATAGGGTTAATAAAACACAGAACAGAATTCACTCAAGGCAAAACAGAGTAAAACTTGAAGCAACATAATACATTGGGGATTTATTTGTTATTAATTTTTTGATCATTAAAATATATTCATATTAGACTACAACTCATTCATCAAGTTAAAAAAAGGTTTACACCCATTTACACTTTACAATGGGTTTGTTTTTATCGGTCCACCAAAATTTGCTTCACAATTTTCTCCTCACTACTTGTCCAACTTTTTTTTCTCAAAATGATTTTTACATCTATATTTATTTCAACATACAATTTGACAATAACACATTACAGAGTAAATAATTAATACACAGTTGTTGTTGAGTGTGGACAATAATCGCAGAGGTGTTGTGAGTGTGGAAATTGGTCGCTTAGTAAATGTTTGCCCATTTTTGCAGAGGTGTTGTGAGTGTGGAAATTGGTCACTTAGTAAATGTTTGCCCATATTTAACAAACTTTATTAAATGCCATAGCTTCTATGATGTGTTGTAGAATGGTCCACGAGGTACTTCTTTTGAGTCCGTCCGTCTTCAAACAAAGACGCAACCTACAAAAATACTTTTTCCAAATATGGTTGTTGTTGTTCAACACAGTGGTTCAGATTAATATTTCCAACAATCCCACTTAATAATAGTTGTCGCCATTGAAAATTCTCAAACAGTCTCTAAGATAAACAAAAATTTCATGTGTTGATGGCTTTGCAAAAATATCAACAAATTGTTCTTGTGACCTGTAGTGTTGCAACACAATTTCATCATTATTAATCAACTCTCTGTAAGATGATATTTAGAATCAATATGCTTGGTCCTCTTGTGAAAAACATAATTCTTTGACAATGTAATTGTTGAGGTGTTGTAGCAGAAAATAGTTGTCGTTCCCTCTTGATCGTGGCGAGGATACCTCAACATCCTTCTCATCCAAACTGCGTAACACGCTGGTGCTGTTGTGGCGACATATTGAGCTTGTGCTGTTGATACTGACACTATTAGCTACTTTTGGAGGCCCATGAAATGACTCTGAAATCCAAATGAAAAACATATCTTGACGTGCTCTTTTGGTCATCGACACTTCCCGCCCCATCAATATGAGTGTAACCAACCAACCTGAAATGAATTGTTGTTTTGTATAAAATGCCATATTGTTTTGTCCCATTGACATACCTTAAAATTATTTTCGCTGCTTGCCAATGTGCCTCCTTGGGTTCCTCCATTAATCTTGATACTAAACTCACTCCATACATTATATCTGATATAGTCGCGGTCAAATACATCAAGTTTCCTATCATGCTTTTGTATAATGTTGGATTGACATTGCTGATGCAATATTTTGCGCTCAACTTCAACCCCATGATAGTTGGAGTTGGTGCGAGCTTGTTGTTCTGTATTTTAAACCTTTCCAAAATGTCTGCCACATACTTTGCTTGAGAGATAAAAATGCCATATTTTGTTTTCTTCACTTATATGCCTTAAAAATATCTTAACAACCCCAAGTTAGTCATTTCAAATTCACTCTTCATGACTACCTTGAAATCAACGATGAGGAAATCATCACCGCCTGTCAAAATCAAATCATCTACATATAACACCATAATAAGAATCTTATCATCATTCTTTCTGATGTAGAGAGTGGGTTCACCGTCACATTTGTTGAAACCATTGTCCAACAAGTAGGCATCTATCCTGCTATACCATGCGCATGGTGCTTACTTCAGCCCATAAAGTGTTTTCCTCAACCGATACACTTTGTTTTCTTGGCCTTGTAGCTCATAACCAAGCTGTTGTGCAACATACACTTCCACTTTCATCACTCAATTCAAGAACATTGATTTTCTGTCCATTTGATACACTTCCATTTATGCTGCACGGAAATCACCACAATTGTACGCATTGTTTCCATCCTTGCGACTGGCGTGAACGTCTTCAGGTAATATCTTCCATGCCGCTTCTTGTATCCTTTAACAACTCGCCTTGCTTTGTGCCTTTCAATCTTTTCGTCAACATTTCTCTTGGTCTTATATATCCACTTCACTCCAATGACATGCTTTCCTATCGGAAGGTTCACTGCCCTCCATGTGTCATTCCTTTCTATTACTTCTATTTCTTCTTCTATTTCCGCAACCCATTTTTCTTCTTTGACTACATCTTCAAAATGGATCAGGTCATCTACCTAGAAAAATAATGCAAATAAGGAATTCAGACCAACACTACTATTGATTTCATCTTGCTCATAAATTTCATTTAAATTTCTAAATTTTGGTCTTCTTGTGTTTGTTGACAATGGGCTTGACATGTCACTTGGTGTTTCGCTTTGCAGTGTGCTTTGAGAAAGACTTTCTTGACTGCGCAACGATGTCATATTATTTGTTGATGGTGTTACTTGTTGTGTGCTTTGTTGTGCTTGAATATGAGTAGAGGGAGTCACTGTTGAGGAATTATTTGCTGTTGTCAATTCCTCTTGGTCCTCATGTGGTATACATGCTTTCACATTGACTGTCTTCTCTAGACTTCCATCCCATGCTTCTTCTTCTATGAAGTACACATGTCTTCTGATTATGACCTTCTTGTTTAATGGATTGTAGAGTTTGTATGCCTTGGATTCATCAGTGTATCCAAAAAATATACATTTCTCCCCCTTATTGTCCATCTTCTTCTTCAAATAATCTGGGACATGTGCATACGCCACACATCCAAATAGTCTCATGTCAGTGACACTAACTTTCTTCCACTCCATGCCCCTTTGGGAACTATGTTCTGAACGCTTTTGGTTGGACATCTATTCAAGATATATGTTGCACAAGTGACAACTTCAACCCAATAAACATTTGGCAAATGCTTTGCCTTCAACACACTCCTTGTCATTTCCATAATAGTCCTCTTTTTCCTTTCTGACACACCGTTATGCTAGGGTGTATACCTTGTTGTAAATTGTTTATGAATTCCATGCTCCCTGCAAAATCGAAGGAAGTCATTTTATACGTATTCTCCGCCTTTGTCAGTACTAAGGACTTTGAAGTAGTGTTCACTTTGCTTCTTAATAAGAGCTTTGTATTGGTGAAAGCGCTCAATGACTCCGCTTTTCTGTTTTAGAAAATAGAATCAGGTCTTCCTTGTGTAGTAATCTATGAAGATCAATAATTAGTGGCTACCACCAATTTATGGCGTCTAAATTGTTCCACATAAATCTGAGTGGAAAATCTCCAAGGGTTATTTTTCCTTTCGCTGAATTTCCTGCTAGAAATATCTTTATAGATTGTTTTCCCAAGATTCATCCTTCACATAAGATGTTCGGTTTTTCTATGAGTGGTAATCCTTTCACCATGCATTTTCTATGTAGCAAATTCAAACCTCCAAAGTTGATATGCCCAAATCTCAAACGCCATAGCGAATTTTCATCTTTCACCTCTGCTTGATAGTTCAAGTGTGTGACAGCTACATCCTTTCTTGCATTCTCTTGTGAGTTCATTGAGAGTTGTGCTTGTGCACCTTCCTTCTCCAAATTTGATCTTACTTTTAGGGGAAGCATTCTATTGTTTGTCATCTAAACCTTTGCAATCAATTGTCTTCTTGGAGGCCTATGCAAAATTGTGGACACATCATATTTGAAAATGACATTGTAGTCGTTTTGCGTGAGTTGTCCAATGCTTATGAGGTTATGCTTCAAACCGAGGAGAAAGTAAATATGTGAGATATACTTCTTCTCTCCCCTCTTTGTTAGGATATTAACTCTTCCTTTTCCCATGACAAATACTTTGCTATCAGTCCCTAATGTCCCTTTAGATTTCACACATTCATCTACATTAAAAAACATTTCTATGCTCCGTGACATGTGGTTGCTACAGCCTGAATTTAGATACCATATATCGCTTTGTTTTTCTTGTGCTACATTACAAGCTAAAAACATGTTGTCATGTTTATGGTTTTATTTTATGAAATTTACATTTGGTTTGTTACTAATGTCATAATGCTTCTTTCTACATTCATTTGCATAGTGACCATACTTCTTATAGTAATGACATTGAACTTAAGATTTATCATAACTCTGACCTTGTGTTTGATTTTGGCTTGGGTCTTGACTTGGATTTTGATTGCTGCCTCTTCCACTTAAGCTTGAAGGGATTCTTCTTCGAACTCTATGTGGGCTTCTTCCTCTTCCTCGAGCTTGACCAAATGATATTTGTGTCTTGAAGGCATGCTCCAATGAGGAGCTTGTTTCTCTATTCAGTCTATGTTCATGAGAAACCAATGATGCATTAAGCTCATCCACTAAGAACTGCGAGAGACCCTTTGTCTCTTCTATGGCCACAATAGTGGCATCAAATCTCACTGGAAAACTTCTCAATACTTTCCCGATTATTCTTCTTTCTTCAAGTGTCTTACCATGAGACCTGATTTGAGTAACCATCCCAATTACATGTGTAAAAGATGAGTCTACATTCTCAAACTCTTTCATACAAAGTGTTTCAAAATTTCTTCTCAACATTTGCAATTTGTTGTCTTGAATTTTTCCATACCTTAGTGGGCTATCTGGAGGGTGTCCCATGCTTGCTTGGACTTCGTTACTGCTACAACCCTAGGGAAAACACTTTCATGAATTGCTTGAAAAATGTAGATGATTTCTTTTACATTCTTCTTCCTATTGTCCCTTAAAAAATCTCTTTCTCCTTGAGAGAGAACATTGTATGTCACTGCATCTGGTTGGTTCTTGAAAACCATTCTTCGCCAAATCCTAAATGTCTTGAGAACAAAACAAGGCCTTCATTCTAATAGCCCAATAATCATAATTTTTTCCATTAAACTTAGGTATATGACTATTAGTCAATCTTGTGCTTGATGTTGCCATTTCTCACTGTAAGAAAAAAACAATTCTACATGTTGGTAAATATGCTAAAAAATAATTTGTCCTCAAAACAATTTTAATTGCTAGTAAAAAAACTTATTTTTACACTAACAGAGTTTAACCTTCTCTAATACCATGTTAAAGAAAACTTACACAGAGGGAGAGGGCTCTCACACCATGTTAGAAAAAGAATTGATACCATATTAGAAAAAGAATTTACGCACAGTGAGTTCCACGAAGAGTTCGGTTGCGGCAAGGATTTAGCCTAGCTAAAGAGAGGCTTCATAAAGCACAACTTAATAAAACATAGAATTCACTCACGACAAAATAGAGTAAAACTTGGAGCAACACAATAAAACTTAGGATTAAATTCTAAATAATATATGACACTCATTCAACCGTAAAAACAAAGGTTTACAATAAAACAACGATTAGGGAGTAAGACACATTAAAAGACATTAACTTTCACATTGCCACCAAAATTCGCTCCACCCTCTCTCACATTCCCAACCTCTTTCTCAAAATGACTTTTACATCCATATTTATCTCAGCATACAATTTGACACAGTAAAACATGTTTTCAAGCGACCACCAAAATTCGCTGCACTCTCTATCACATTCCCAACCTCTCTCTCAAAATGACTTTTATATCCATATTTATCTGGCAAATAATTAATACCAAAATTGGCTCCACATTCCCAATCTCTCTCTCAAAAAGACTTTTACATCCATATTTATCTCATAGTACAATTTGAGAGTCATACATGACCGAGCAAATAACTAATAACCAAGTATTGCTGAGTGTGGGCAATAATAGCTTACTAAATGTATACCCATATTCATTAAATATCATTAAATATGATGTGTGGGGAACGCGAAATGTTCCCCGCGGTACTTTTGTTCCAACATTAATCACTCAAGCCAAAATTATACCGATATTTATCAACATGAAGTGGACAAATCCGTCCCACCCTTACGTCACAGCCCTGGAATTGGTCACGATGATATACCTGGATTGAATTGAGGCACTGAGTGCCTAGGGCTGGTGAATCAATTGAAACGCTTTCTTCTAATCCGTAGGAACATCAAACAGTTCACTTCTATATAGGCCGTTGTATTGCTTGTCAAATATGCATGAGATAGCTAGCTTGTATTATCTGTGATATTATACAAAGTATTGTGCAGTTAATTGTTAAAATCGACTGTTCAAATAAGAAGAATATGGTGTAAAATATGCGGGTTGTATATAGATAAACAGAGATAATCACGGATGAGGCAAAAATTATACAGATGTAAATCTTTACGATATTGTAAAACACAACCATGTTTGATTGAATATAAATAAAATTATAATAATAAACAGAAGTAATCACTCATAAGACGAAAATTATCTTGATGTAAACTCTTTACGATATTGTAAAGCGCAACCACAATATGGTTGAATATGTGTAATATAAATAAAATTGTGTAAAGTTATAAACAGACAGAAATATTCACTCATGAGTAGAAAGTTATTCTGATGTAAAATCTTTACGATATTGTAAGACAGCCACAACACGGTTGAATATAAATAAAATTATGGAAAATTTTGATAATCACTCATTCACGAGGGGAAAATGATTCCGATGTAAAACCTTTACGATATTGTAAAGCACAACCATTATATGGTTGAATATAAATAAAATTATGGAAAGTTTTAAAGTAATAAACATAAATAATCACTCACTCATCAGGCGAAAATTATCTTGATGTAAAACTTTTAAGATACTGTAAAGCACAACCACAATGTGGTGAAATATAAATAAAATTATGGGAAATTTTGATAATCACTCATGAGGCGAAAATTATCCTGATGTAAAATCTTTAAGATATTGTATAGCACAAATATTCCAGGGAGAACAATAAAATTCTAAAAATATATGTTATAATAACTTTATCTAGTATTTTTTTTTTATTTAAATATGTTAAAGGATGAGGAAGTTACTAGTTAATTTTCATGCTTATATTCTAACATTGGAAAGTCCTAAAAGTTACATGCATGAAACTCAAAAAAAATCCTCTCAATGTATCGGGTGGTTGATTTTTATATAAAATAAATGACCCTCATGAGTAAAATAGTAGTGATTGTCAATATGTTTGTTTTTTTGAAACACATGTTTATTTGACAATGAAATTATTGAAATGCTCTGTACATATGTTAAAGCTCATGCATAAGATAGTAGTGATTGTCAGTATGTTTGTTTTTTTTTTTTGTGAAACACATGTTTATTTGACAATGAAATTATTGAAATGCTTTCTCAAAAGATAGGAGGTGGTTTTTAAATGCATATATTGATGCCTTTTCCTTATGATCAATATTACTAGCAAAGTGAGTATTTGTGTATCCTATGAGCATGTTGTTTTGAGAATGTGAATCACAATCTATAAGGATTTTTACTTTCACCACACTTCAAAATTATTTTAACAAATTTTGAGTAAGGTTTTATTGAGAGATCTAATAAATCTGTAAATGCATTTACTTATATAGGCAACATCCGGTTTAGTTGTAGTAAGGTATATGACGCCAGTTTAGTTGTAGTAAGGTATATGACGCCATAATTTACCTTGTTTAATTTTGTTCCCATTGCAATATATGCCTATGTGGTCTTACGTTTTTCAATCTTAAAAAGCTATTTAAGGTATATGTAGTGTACATTTGTTGACATGTGAAAAATCTAATGAGAAAATTGCTTCACTTCAATTATCAAAATGGAGTGCATGAAACCAAGGTCTATCATATTAAATTCCTTCTTTATCCTATATTTGAATTCATATAACATCAAATTTTCGGTATATGTCATGTCATCAACATAAACACAAAATATAATGATTTTACCTTGATTTAATTCGATATAATGAGTAGGATCATTACTACTCTTCTCAACTCATTATTGAGTAAATATGAGTCAATAAAACTATACCATTATCTGACAAATTCTTTAACCCATGAACCCCTTACACCTCCGGCTGTGGGTGTCCATACTATGAGGGACCCCCCTTACACCTCCGGCTGTGGGTTCCCCATACAATGACGGGATATACCTATGATTGGACTCTTTATTACAGATATGGCACTATGCTGGGTTACCCTTCTATACCCTATAGGCTGTAACCTGACATATATGGCTTTTTTTAATTTAATTTGTAAAAATTTTACTCTTTTCTATTTATTCCAAATATTAGTGGTTGATAAAAATAGATCACCTTCTCTAGTTTTCCATTCAAGAAGGCTGACTCCACATCTATCTAGCAAAATTAGGTTGTGATGGCTAACACAATTATAATAATATCCAAAATTGCTAACAGAGTAAAGGTTTCATCATATTACATACTTGTTCGCTGGGAAAATACTCTAGCAATTTCCATTTGCTTATAATTCTCTATATTTCCTTCTTCATCGAGATTTGTATTATACCCTAACTTAATACCAATGTTGATTTTATCTATTGGGAGATCAGTAACAACCCATGTTTAATACCATTCAATATCCTAAATCTCTTCATTTATTGAATGTAATTGATGCTCTTTCTTTGCCATCTCTTGAAAATAAGTGGGTTGATATGATAATACAGAAAGAATAGTTTTCTTATCCATGTCATCCATGTCATTGCTCTACTCACATATTTCCTCAAGCTCCTTGTTCTTTTATTTCTCACTCAGTATACTAAATAGTTGCTAGAAGAAGGAATATTTCTTTAATTTGTCATTAAATATATTGAATCTTAATTGCAACAAAAGCTATATTTGCATATATAAACTTGTAAATCTCTATGGAGGGACATGTCATCCTAAGGTTTCCAATTGTTGATCTATTAGGAGAGATGGATTTTCTATGATGCATTGCTTCATTTTCTTGATCACTAAAATATCCTTCCTCGAATAACTTTACATATATGCTCACCACAAATTTCTTAGTGACTCGACTATATAGTGTATAAGTTTTTTATTTTTCATTGTGTCTAACGAAAATGAATTTTCCTCTCATATTGTCTAGCTTCCTTGTCAGCTCATATGGGACATGTGAATATGCCATGCAACCCACAAATATGAAATCAGATACGTTTAGCTCTGTAGCACTCAATACTTCTTTGAGAACTTTACCTTCCATACTACCTATTGGAGTGTACAACATGTATGTTGAATAAGAAATGACATTAGCTCAAAAGTCATTGGAACAAATTCTAGCTTGGAGCATGATCCTTGGAATGTTCATAATGGTCGAATTATTTCTTTCAATCAGTTCGCGCTAGTAAGTAGTATATCTAGTGGTGAGATCCATTTAATTGTCAATTGTCTACAAAAAATTGTAAACTCCTTGAAGTCAAACTCTCATCCTCCATTCAATTTGAGTAATTTGACATATTTGACACTTTCCTTTTTATGCTATATGCTTAAATTCATTGAACTTTGTGAATTCCTTTGATGTCTTTTTGATAAGATGCACCCCAAATTTCCTTCTAAAAACATCGAGAAATGTTAAAAATAAAATCATTCACTAAAGGACTAAGATTTTGTGATTTCACATAAATATTTATGGAAACATTCTAGATGCTCCTTAGATCCATGGCAAGCTTCTAGATTGTTATATCATTAGTGCTTCCAAATAATACAACTTTTATAAGTGTTGGTTTATCATTCAATAAGGAAAAATCCCTTAGAAATTGACAATATCTGTCAAAGCTTAATATTCGTAAGAGTTAGGTGACTATATGTAAGGTACCACAACCAAGTATCTTCTATTATTGAAACATTTTGTGCATATGACTATTACAAATTCACATTTCTTCGATTCAATGGGAAAATTTTATTCTTGGTCATTTGGACCTTTACCACAATTTTAAGACTATCTAAATTATCAAACAATTCCACTTGGAGTATTTTAATGTAACATCATAACCATGTTGAGAACGGAGGATATCAACAAGTTGAATGTGATGGTGTTTTCTAAATTTGATTATGTACTCTTTGGAAAAAGAGGAATTTTGTAACCTCATGTTCATAGTGAGACCATGGAAATTTGGATAGTTAAAAGTAACAACTTCCATCAACATGGAAACTCTAAGGGAGTGGGAGGGAGCACTACAAACCATAGAATTATAACCTAGTTTCAACGCTTAAACTTGATGGGAGAAGATGAAATAAAGAGCGAAGGTTCTTCCCTCGACCTTTGGGGATAGAACTTTGAGCTCTATTATAGACAGTAAAATTTAATGGGTGATTTTTGTTGTGTGCAAATATGTTCTAATGGTATAACTTGAGTATTGATTATGTGTTGCATGCATTTGTTGACATCAGAACTGCGAAAATATGGGAATGGAAGATTTTTATATGCTAGTTGGTTTTCTACCTGACATATTAACTTGTGAATGTCATGACTCCTAATCACAATAAAATGTTGACTTCAATATTAATGATGATGTGGTTGTAAGAAGTTTGATATGCACGTTTTAATTTTAGGAATATGTAGCTAACATGGGGTTTTGATGTTTGAAACATGAACAAACGACATGCTAGTATTGGCATGACAAGGTGATAAGTCAATTTGTTTGTGCTTCATAACATTAATATCTGTGTGTGGGATAACACATAATAAAACCCAACTATAACAAGAAATTTAAGGATGGAAAATAGTATGGTGTAACACAACATGGACCGAGTCCATCAAGAGAAACAAGTGGAATTTCTAATAATGGGGCAGAATCTTCAATAGCATGAAATCCGAGTTGAAGAGATACAAGGAAGAGAATGAGAGGCTCATTAGAAAGCGAAGAGAACAAGAATGGTTGGAAAATATGTTACTAAAGCACCCAGAAAACATGCATGAATTGTTGCAACATGCATCGACCTCTAAAGATATAGAGGAATTTCATTCTCATAAGGAAAGAAAGGAACAACATAAGGTTGGAGAGAAAGAAGAGCATTGAAGAAACATTTCCCTATCAAATAAAAAAAGGAGGGAAGTGTTTCTAAGCTCCAAATAGTTCTTGCAACTAGAAATGTAGAAAGAGATATCAGAGCATTCCCTCAAGATACTTGAAATATTAAAAAGTTCATTCTTGATCTATCTAGAGAGATACTTGAATTTTTAGGTTAATATAATCCTTGGAAAGGACTCTAACAAAATGTTTGCCCATATATTAGTGATGGACACATTGAGCACCAAAACTCAAGGGATTGAGTTTCTTGAGAACTAATGAATGATGTATAAAGAAGATGTTTTAAATGTATTTGATGTTATTATTAACTACATTTTTAACTATTTTTCTTGTTTGTTGGATTTGAGTATGCAATTCTATTTTAGAATTTGTTATGTGTTTCTATTTTGGATTTTCTATGTTTCTCATCATTTCTTCTTTCCTTTTGTGTTTTGGTCTTGATAAGTCAATTTGTTTATGCTTAATACAATTAAAAGCTATATGTGTGGGATAACACATTGTTAGGTCCCTATACTACTTGTGTAACACCTTATTTTTATTAGTGCAACCCCCTTAGTATATTATTGTTCCCATATAGTCCCCATGTTGTTATTATTGTGCCCCATAGAAGCACACTATTGTTATTGTTCTGCCCCTATATTATTGTTATGTAGGCTTTGCTTGTATTGGGTCCCATTAGACACCTATATAGAGAAAGGAGGTCTTGTCATTTGTGTCATCCAAGATTTTTTTTATTTGTGTAATGTAAAGGACTTTCCCCCTCTACAAGGCTAATTTTGATGTCGTTGATCTATATTTTTGCGAGTTGGTTCATAACATTTGGTATCAAAGCTTTAGGTTCTAGGGTTTCACTACTCCAAACATGGTGTCGTGGAATTTTCACTATAATTTTTTATTTTTTATTTTATTTTTTTTATGATGTTTCAGAAGATTAAATTGAAACCCATATGAACCAAAGTCATGATGAACCTTGGGTCTAAATTTCAGATCTTTTATTGCTACATTTTTATAGATAGGAACCAAGGAAGTTAGGTTTTTTGCAGGCTCCCAAATTATATCGCAAACAGGTTACTTGGGTAAAATCGTCATAATTTTCTCTACCATAATTAAATTAAAATTTCGTAAAATGTTACAGAAAGAGGACAACCTGCAGTTTTTTGTATATCGATGTTAGGGCCTAAGGTCGAAAAATTGACATGTGGAACTTCATACAAGTTTGCTCTACTGAATCAGTCTATAATTAGTTCATTGTGGGAGATTTAGGATAACTCTTCCTTGGAGAATCCAATCTTGGTCAGACGTGAGAGGTTGGAAAAATGCCTCCTAGGGATACCATAGGAGATAATTTTAGACCTTGGAGATATGATATTAAAGAGATACAACGAATTCAATATCGAGCTCCTACAAAGTGAAAAATGTTGTGTAATTGTTTTTAAATTTAACATAAGTTTGGTTTGAAAAAATAGTTTGAAGGAATTCAAAGGGCATAGTGAAGCATAATCATGATTAATTGATTCCTCGAAGAAATAAAATGGTAGCAACTAGTAAGGAATGTAAAATATGTAGCATGACTCATGAAGAAGAGGAAGAAATACAACATGGTATATCAAAATTACGAGACCAAGTGGAACAAAATTCACTCTTACAAAAAGTAATAGAAGGTAATATGGATAGTTAAAGAAAGACATGGAAACTGATATGGATGGCATGGAAGCTAAGATGGGTTGTTTAAAGAAAGGCATTAAAGCTAAGATGGATGGTATAGAAGAAAAACTTAAAGGAAACATGGAAGATTTGAAGATAGATTTAACAAAGTTGCTTCAATAAATGCTTACTAATGATGAAAGTGTAGTAAAGGAAAATCATGATGAGAACAAAATAAATGTTAATCATGATTTCATAAACTCTAACGTTGGATTGAAGACCGACCATGTTCCAAAGATATATATGAGGAAGTTTGATGGAAAAGATTTTGTAACATGGATACAATAGATGGAGCAATATGTTGATCTCCATAATGTGCAAAACACATAAAAGGTACGCATTGAAACTTTATATTTTGAACCAAATATGTTTGTATGATGTTGATGGCTTTACTCTTGTAAACAAATTGTCAGTTGGGAAATTTTTTACAGAAGAAATGGTAGCATATTATGAGGATACAAAAAGCAACACTCTTTTTTAGCCAGTTGATAAATCTCAAACAAAAGGGTTCAATGATGGAGGACATTGAGGACTTCTAAAAATTGAATATAAGGGTAAAAGATATTCCAGAGGAGCATAGGATTGATGTGTTCATAGGGGCTTTAAAGGATAACATCCAACATGAGGTTCGCCTTTGGGAACCTAATTCATTGGACAAGGCATTCAGGTTGGCAATAAAAGTGGAAAGAAAAATTATGACAAGAGGGAAGCCTACCACTCACAACTATAAAGATGGAAATGTTTCCCCTAGCCTTCCACGACCTATGAGGTTGACACCACAACAATTGGAAGAAAAAAGAGTAAAAGGGATTTGTTACAGTTGTGATAGAAAATACACTAAAGTTCATAAGTGTGTTGAGGAGAAATTATTTTACGTAGATTGTGAAGAGGAGGATGAAAAACAACAAGAAACATCAATAGAAGAGGATATATACCAAGAATAAACCCTAGATAAAGAAGAAAGGAATCTGGCCATATCTTGTAATGCACTAACTCGAATTAACACTCATAAAAATGTCAATATAGAAGGACATATAAAGAAGAAAAAGGTAATAGAGTTGATTTTGCAGTAGACATAATTTTATTCATTGTAAGATAGCGAAGTAATTGAATTGCTTCCTATATCTAGCACATAGTGCCAAGTGATGGTTTCAAATGGAGGAACCATAAAATGCTCTGGAAGGTGTCATATTATCAGGCTATCCATGCGAGAATATGTATTGAATAGCCTAATTCTTTCCATTCCAGTGGGCAATGTTGATGTTGTACTAGGAGTCCAATGGCTACAATCCTTGGGTACAATAACTTTTAATTTTCAAGAACTTTTCATCAATTTTTTTCGGAAGGAAAGGAAGTTGAATTAAGGAGTATCGTAGCGAAACTAGGAAATATAATCATCTCTAATGGAATGACAAAGCTTCTAAACAAAGAAAAATGAGGCGTAATTGCACAATTATGTTCACTAGAGGTTCTGACATCAAAATCATCTATTTCTCCATATCTCCAAAATCTCTTGGATAAACATTCCAAGGTATTTGAGACTCCCAAAGGCCTCCTACCTATTTGTGATCATGATCATGCTATTCATTTGATTCCAAGAGGTGTTCCTCCAAACATCAGGCCTTACAGATATGCATATGCCCAAAAGAGTGAAATTGAATGTATGGTTGCAGAAATGCAAGATTCTAGTATAATTCAATGTAGTCAAAGTTCTTTCTCTGCTCTAGTAGTATTGGTGCACAAGAAGGATGGATCATGGTGCTTGTGTATGGATTATAGGGAGCTCAACAAGCTCACTATTGAAGATAAATTTCCCATTCGTGTCACTCATGACTTATTGGATGAATTGCATGGATCAATTTACTTCACCAAGTTGGATCTTCGTTCAGGATATTGTCAAATCAGAATGAAGACTGAAGACATTCTGAAAACAATATTTAGAACTCATGATGGTCATTATGAATTTTTGGTCATTCCTTTTGGCGTTACAAATGCAACTTATACATTTCAAGGTTTGATGAATTCTATTTTCAAACCCTTCCTTAGAAAATTTGTGTTTGTATTATTTGATTATATAGTAATCTACAACATGTCTTGGAAGGATTATGTTCAACATGTTGACAGGGTGCTCAAACTATTGGAGGAGAAACAATTATATGCAAAAAGATCCAAATGCTTCTTTGGAGTCCAAGAGGTGGAATATCTGGGTCATATTGTATCTCATGAAGGAGTTAAGGTAGACCCTAGCAAAATTAAAGCCATTAAGGAATCGAAAATCCCCACATCCATAAAGCATCTGCGAGGATTTCTAGGTTGATAGGGTATTATCTCAAGTTTGTTAAGAATTATGCGAGAATAACAACACGTCTAACAACATTATTAAAGAAATATGATCTTTCATGGACTTGAGAAGTAACGAAGGCCTTTGAACATATTAAACAAGAAATGCTCTAGCACGAATATTAAATACGCTAGACTTCACAAAGAACTTTATTGTGGAATGTAATGCGTCAGGAAATGGAATTGGTGTTGTTTTAATGCAAGAATAAATACCCATTGATTTCGAACATCATCAAATCAAAGGAAAGTATTTAAGAAAAGCTATTTACGAGAAGGAAATGTTGGCAATACTACATACACTTAAGAAATGGTGACCTTACCTAATGGGAACCCACTTCAAGGTGAAAACAAATCATGATAGTCTTAAATAATTTTTAGAACAAATATTATGCTCGGAAGAGCAACAAAAATGGGTCACAAATATGTTAGGATATGAATTTGAAATCATCTACAAAAAAGGGAAGAAAAATGTCGTGGCAGATGCACTCTGAAGAAAGCATGAGGATGTGGAAGTATTGATTTTCACCATTTCTATTATCCAACCAGATTGGGTAAATGATACAAGGGATGAATGGAAGAATGAAGAAGATGTGTGGCCACTCATTCAAAAGTTTTAGAATATCATAGTACAAATAATATTGCCATAACATAACGAAGAAAGAAAAATCATATTTAAATCTGAAGCAGTCACAGAAACAAGAAATTGACAGTTACAAATCGACCAATTTCACAATATTTCATCAAGTCGAAGAACTTACGCATTGAAGATTCCACATCGGAGGATGAGAATTTTATACAAAAGAATTCATAATTAGTCAAGCTTAGAGGAGAACACTTTTTGAAGGGGAGGCGTGTGTTAGGTCCCTATACTACTAGTGTAACCCCTTATTGTTATTAGTGAAACCCCCTTATTGTATTATTGTGCCCATATAGTCGCCTTCTTCTTATTATTGTGCCCCATAGAATCCCACTATTGTTATTTTTGTGCCCCTACAATATTATTGTTATGTAGGCTCTAATTGGATTGGGACCCATTAGACTCTTCTATATAGAAAGGAGGCCTTGTCATTTGTATCATCCAAGAATTTTTCATTTGTGTAATTTAAAGGAGGTTTGCCCATCGAGAGGATTATTTTGAAGATGTTGGTCTATATTTTCTACCTTTTTATGAGCTGGTTCATAACACACATAAGAAAACCCAATTGTAGCAAGATGTAAAAGGATGAACATTATTATGGTGTAACACAACATGGATCAATTTCTTTAAGAGAAATAAGGGGAAGTTTCCATAATGGGGAAGAAACCCTCAAGAGATTTAAATTTTAGTTGAATAGCTACAAGGAAGAGAATATGATTCTCATTAAAAATAAAAGAGAATAGGAAATATTGAAAAACATTTTACTACAATACCTGGCATACATGTAAGAATTATTGCAACATGAATCAACATTTTAGGCTATAGAGGAGTTTCATGTTGACAATGAAAGAGATGAACAACATAAGGTTGGAGAGAAAAGAATGCCAATTTCTAGCTGGAACTATGAACAAGAGGATTTGAAGAAATATTTCACTAATAGATAGCAAGAGAAGGAGAAAAGTGTGTCGAATTTCCAAACAATTCTTGCAAGTAGTAATGTAGAAATAGATGTGGGAGGATTCCCTCAAGATATTTTAAATACTAAAAACCTCATTCTTGAACTATCTAGAGAGATACTGGAATTTTTAGGTTTCCTTAAACATTGGAAAGGATTCTAACAAAATGTTTATGCATATATTAGTGATGGTCACACTGAACACCGTAACTAAGGGGATTGAGTTTCTTGAGAGGTAATGAACGATGTATAAAGGAGATCTTTTAGATGTCTTTGGTGTTATTGTTAGGTACTATTTTTCTCATTTTTTTTGTTTTTCTTACTCGATCATCACCATGCTACTTTAGAATTTGTCATGTGTTTCTATTTAAGTTTTTATATGTTTTTCATTATTTCTTATTTCCTTTTGTGCTTTACCTTGATAAGTCAATTTTTTTATTCTTGATATAACTAAAATCTATGTGTGTGGGATAACGCATACGAAATCCCAATTGCAGTAAGAAATAAAAGGATGGATAATAGTATGGTGTAGCACAACATGTTCCAAGCTCTTAAAGAGCAAGAAGCGGATGTTCCCATAATGAGGAAGAAGCCTTCAATATTTTGAAAGCTAAGTTGAATAGCTACAAGGAAGAGAACTAAATTCTTAATAGGAAGCAAACATAACAAGAAATATTGAAAAAAAATCTACTACAACACCTTACATGCATGGAATAATTGTTGCAACATGCATCAACCTCTAAATATATAGAGCAATTCCATACTGAGAAGGTAACAAAGGAAAAAAATAAGGTTGGAGAGAAAATAATGCCAATTTCCTACTAGAATTGAAAATAAGATAACTTCAAAATTTTTTTTCCAACTAGATAGAAAGAGAAGGAGAAAATCTCATCCAAGCTTGAAATACTTCCTTCAACTACAATTGTAGAAAGAGATGTGGGAGAATTCCCTCAATATCTTTGAAACACTAAAAATTTCATTCTCGAACTATCTAGAGAGATACTAAAATTTTTAGGTTGTTATAAACCATGGAAATGACAATAACAAAATGTTTATTCATATATTCATGATGGACATACTGAACACCAGAACTGAAGGTATTGAATTTCTTGAGAACTAACTAATGATGTATAAAGGGGATGTTTTAAATTTACTTGTTGTTATTGTTGGCTACGTCTTTTCCCAGTGTTCTTCTTTTTTGGACTCGACTATGGCCATTCTACTTTAGCATTTTTCATGTGTTTCTGTTTTTCTTTTTATGTTTTTTCATCGTCTCTTCTTCCCTTTTGTGTTTTTGCCTTGTTGGTTTGTTGGGTGTGGGAAAGGAAAGAGAAAGAGAAATGTGAACAAGTTAATAAAACCCAATCGAAAGTGCTTAACCATGATTAAACCATTTACATCATATGAGTGATTGTAGAAGGCAGAAGAAGACGACAACATTGGATTATGGGTTCACATAAACAAAATTGAGAGTGAGATGACCACTATGAAAATAGCATAAGAAGAGAGTTTACTTAAATGAATCTATGCATGGATGATATATATATGTGTATTCTATATTATATGAATATGAGAAAAATTAAGAATTTAAATCAAATTACATTGATGTTTTTGTGTTCGAAAATTAATTGGTTGAAAACCACCATAGTTATAAGATAAGTGATTAATCTTTAAAATAGAGTTTTCACACACCATGTTGGGGTAACATAGTGAAATTATTTAATGGGATTCCTAGATGTATAGAATATCGATTGAGCAAGTGTGTAGGAATGACTTATTTATGATAATTATCATTATTAATGCACTTACGCTTATGCTGTTGATGGTCTTTTAGAGTAAAAATGAAATTATAAAGGCTAGAAATTGACAAGATATGAATATAATGGATGAGGACTTACTAGGATTGGATGCAAATGAAAATGCATTTATGAAGTTATCATTGAAATCTATAATGGTTGAGTGGATGAATTTATGACTAGTGTGTAACACTATGATTATTTCAGGAACTGTTTGGTATTACAACAACATGAATTTTATCAACTATTTGGACCCTTCAAAGAATTTCAACTAAAAGTGTTTGCACTTATAACCTATAAAATATGGAATCAGTAAGCCAAGTTAAAAAGAGGTAAAAGAAAGGAATTGGGTAAGAATTCCTTTACTTGAATTTGAATACTATTGTTTCAAGTTAATGCATGCTTCGCATGGATATGAATAAGTGTTATGGTGAAGCTGAGGAGCCTTCCATATGAAATATTGTAATAACTTTTGCAATGTTTGTTGAGTAAAATGGAGAATTAAAGTGCTAGTGAATTTAGAGATATGCATTTCTTAGTTCTAACTTATTAGTCTATTGGAATAAATGTTTAATAACAATACAATATTTGTTAGGAGAGGGGCATGTTAGCCCCTATTGTACTAATGTAACCCATTATTGTTATTAGTACAATCCCCTTATTATATTGTTGTACCCATGTAGTCCCCATATTGTTATTATTGTGCCCCATAGAAGTCCACTATTGTTATTATTGTGCCCTTACATTGTTATTTCTATGTTGGCTCTCATTATATTATGACTGCTTAGATTCCTATATATAGAGAGGAGGTCTTGTCATGTGTATTATCTAAGAATTGTTCATTTGTGTAATGTAAAGGAGGTTGCCCTGTTGGGTCCTTATAATACTAGTGATTACCCCATTACTATTGTAGTTGTACCCCTTATTAATATTGTTGTGCCCCTATTGCCCCCATATTTGTTATTACGTGCCCCATAGAATCCCTCTATTGTTATTTTTGTGGCTTTATATTATTATTGTTAGGTCGGCTGGGTTATATTGTGACTCCTTAGATTCCTATATATAGAAAGGAGGGTTTATCATTTGTATCATCCAAGAATTGTTCATTTATGTAATGTAAAGGAGGTTCCCCCCTAGAAGAGGCTGAATTCTAAGGCGTTGATCTATTTTCTCTATCTTTTCTTGAGCTGGTTTCATAACATTTGGTATCAGAGCTTTGGATTCTAGGGTTTCACTACTCCAAACAGGTCATCGTGGCATTTTCGCTAGAATTTTTTTTTGCGACGTTTCAGAAGCTAAAAAAAAACCCGTTTGAGAAGACATCACACTGAATCTAAAGTCCAAATTTCAGAGTTGTTCACACTATATTTTTAGAGTATGAACTGAGGAAGTTGGTCCTTTTGCAGTATCCTAAATTACATTCAAAACAGGCGACCTGGGGAAAATTGTCATAACTTTCTCTCTGAGCATCAGATTGAAATTTCATAAGAAGGTACAGAAAAAGGACAGACTGTAGTTTCTTGTATATATTTTTCAGAGCCAAAGGTCAAAATAGGGACACGTGGCACGTCATACAAGTTCGCTCTACTGAATTAGTGTGTAAACAGGTCACTGTGGTAGATTTGGCATAACTCTTCATTGGAGAATCCAATTGGGGTCAGACTGGTGGCATTAGAAAGAGGACATAGAGGGCCACCAAAGTTCACAATTTTAGAACCGGATGATCTGAAAGTACAGAGATACATCACAGGCAATATCGAGCTCCTACAAAGTGAAAAAAAGTGTGTATATTTTTTTTAAATTTTTGCTTAAGCTTGGTTTGAAAAATTATTTTGAAGGAATTCAAAGGGCACAGTGAAGCATTATTATCAGTAATTGATGCCCCAAAGAAAGAAAATGGAAAATCCTAGTAGGCGACCTGAAAGCTCTAGCATGACTCATGAAGAAGAGGAATAAATGCAACATGATGTATCAAAATTACGAGACCAAGTGCAACAAGTGTCACTTGCACAAAAAGGAATAGAATCTAAGATGGATTGCTTAAAGAAAGGTGTAGAAGTTAAGGTGAATGATGTGGAACCTAAGATGGATGGTTTGAATATAGATTTGAAGACAAACATGGAAGAGTTGAAGATAAATATGAATAAGTTGCTACAAGAACGGGTCACTAAGGGTGAAAGGGTAGTAAAGAAAACTCATGATGAGAACAAAAGAAATGTTAATCATGATTCCATAGACTCTAATGTTGGATCGAAGACCCACCATATTCCAAAAATCGATATGAGGAAATTTGATGGCAAGGACCCCGCAACATGGATATTACAGATGGAGCAATTTTTCGATCTCAATAATGTGCAAAACACACAAAAGGTACGTATTGCAACTTTATATTTGGAACCAAATCAGTTTGTATGGTATCAATGGCTTTGCTCTCGTAAACAAATTATCACTTGGGCAATTTTTTACGGAAGAATTGACAGCACATTATGAGGATACAAAAAGCAACACTTTTTTTAGCCAATTGATAAGTCTCAAACAAAAGGGTTCAATAATGGAGCACATTGAGGAGTTCCATAAATTGAACATAAGGGTAAAAGATATTCCAGAGGAGGATAAGATTGATGTGTTCCTAGGGTCTTTAAAGGATAATATCCAACATTTATGTTTGCCTTTGGGAACCTGATTCATTAGAGAAGGCATTCAGGTTAGCAAGAAAAATGGAAAGCAAAATTATGGCAACCAGGAAGCATTCCACTCACATCTATAGAGATGGAAGTGGTGTTACCACTAGTCTTCCACAACCTATAAGGTTGACACCACAACAATTGGAAGAAAAAAGAGAAAAAGGGCTTTGTTACAGTTGTGATAGCAAATACACTAAAGGTCATAAGTGTGCTGAGAAGAAATTATTCTACATAGATTGTGAAGAGGAAGAAGAAAAGGAGCAAGAAAGGTCAAAAAAGAAGAGGATATACTTCAGGAACAAAGCCTAGATAAAGAAGAAATGAATCCAACCATATCTTGTAATGCATTGGTGGGGATTACCACTCCTCAAACCATCAAGATAGAAGGACAAATCAAGAAGAAAAAGGTAATAGTGTTGATTGATTCAGGAAGCACCCACAATTTTATTCATTGTAAGGTAGCAAAAGAATTGAATTGCTTCCTATATCCAGCACCAGAGTGTCAAGTGATGGTTGCAAATGGAGGAACAATAATTGCTCTGGAAAGTGCCATAATATCAAGCTATCCATGGGAGAATATGTATTGACTAGCCCAATGCTTTCCATTCCAATGGGAAGTGCTGATGTTGTATTAGGAGTCCAATGGCTACAATCCTTGGGTACAATAGCTTTTAATTTTCAAGAACTTTTCATGAAATTTTCTATGGAAGGAAAGGAAGTTGTATTAAGGGGTATTTTAGGGAAACCGGGAAAGATAATCAGCTCTAATGGTATGACAAAGCTTCTAAAAAAGGAACGAAAAGGTGTAATTGCACAATTATGTTCGCTAGATGTTTCCACATTGGAATCATCTATTTCTCCAGATCTCCAAATAGTCTTGGACAATCATTCCAAGGTATTTGAGACTCCCAAAGGTCTCCCACCTATTCGTGATCATGATCATGCTATTCATCTGATTCCAGGAAGTGTTCCTCCAAACACCAGGCCGTACAGATATCCCTATGCCCAAAAGAGTGAAATTGAATGTATGGTTGAAGAAATGCTAGAGGCTAGTATAATTCAACCGAGTCAAAGTTCTTTCTCTGCTCTAGTAGTATTGGTGCACAAGAAGGATGGATCATGGCGCGTGTGTCTGGATTATAGGGAGCTCAACAAGCTCACTATTAAAGATAAGTTTCCCATTCCTGTCATTGATAAATTACTGGATGAATTGCATGCATCAATTTACATCACCAAGTTGGATCTTCGTTCAGGATATCATCAAATCATAATGAAGATTGAAGACAATCCGAAAACAACATCTAAAACTCATGAGGGTCATTATGAATTTTTGGTCATGCCTTTTGGCCTTACCAATGCACCCTCAACATTTCAAGTTTTAATGAATTCAATTTTCAAACCATTCCTTAGAAAATTTGTGTTAGTATTCTTTGATGATATACTAATCTACAACAAGTCTTGGAAGGATCATGTTGAACATGTTGACAGGGTGCTACAACTATTGAAGGAAAAACAATTATATGCAAAAAGATCCAAATGTTTCTTTGGAGTACAAGAGGTGGAATATCTGGGTCATATTGTATCTCATGAAGGAGTTAAGGTAGACCCTAGCAAAATTAAAGCCATTAAGGAATGGAAAATCCCCACATCCATAAAGCATCTGCGAGGTTTTCTCGGGTTGACAGGGTATTATCGCAAGTTTGTTAAGAATTATGGAAGAATAGCAGCACCTCTAACAACATTATTGAAGAAAGATGCATTTCATGGACTCCGGAAGCAACAAAGGCCTTTGAACATCTTAAAGAGGCAATGTGCCAAGCACCGGTCCTAGCTACACCAGACTTCACAAAAACCTTTATTGTGGAATGTGATGCTTCAGGAAATGGAATTGGTGCTGTTCTAATGCAAGATGAAAGACCCATTGCTTTTGAAAGTCGTCCAATCAAGGGAAAGTTTTTACACAAAGCCATTTATGAGAAGGAAATGTTGGCAATACTCCATGCACTTAAGAAATGGTGACCCTAACTAATGGGAACACACTTCAAGGTAAAAACAGATCATGATAGCCTTAAATACTTTTTAGAACAAAGATTATCCTGTGAAGAGCAACAAAAGTGGGTCACAAAGATGTTGGGTTATGACTTTGTAATAATCTACAAAAAAGGGAAGCAAAATGTGGTGCCATATACACTCTCAAGAAAGGATGAGGATGTGGAAGCATTGTTGTGTGCCATTTCTATTATCCAACCAGATTGGATAAATGAAGCAAAGGAGGAATGGAAGAATGACGAAGAAGTGTGGGCACTTATTTTAAAGTTACAACAAGATTCTAGTACGTCGGATACATTTAGCTGGCAAAATGATTCGTTATGGTACAAAGATCGCTTCTACCTCTGTAAGAATTTCCAGCTTAAACAAAAGATTCTTATGGAATTGCACACTTCTCCCTTAGGAGGGCACTCGAGATTTTTAAAAACTTACCACAGGGTTGAGAAGGAATTTTTTTGGGAGGGCCTTAACTGAGATATTCAAAAGTTTGTGGTGGAATGTTTGGTTTTCCAGCAAAATAAAGTTGAAACAATTAAGACACCGGGTCTATTACAACCTTTATCCATTCCAAGCCAATGTTGGGAGGAGGTTTCAATGGATTTTATCATAGGTTTACCCAAGTCTGAGGGAAAGAGTGTCATCATGGTGGTAGTTGACAGACTTACCAAGTATGTGCACTTTTGTGCATTATGACATCCATTTAAAGCCAGTACAGTTTCCACTACATTTATGGAAACAATTCAAAAGCTACATGGAAACCCCAAAGATTATTGTAAGTGACAGAGATCCCATTTTCACTAGAAATTTTTGGACAAAATTATTTTCTTGTCTTGGTACTCAGTTAGCTCATAGCTCATCTTATCATCCTC